>BROG01000032.1:2102500-2307500 GCA_030159075.1 Atrina japonica
TTTTATTTATCTATTTATTTATTTATTTTATGACGTTCCTTCAACCAAAATTTCCAAAGTAATGTGCAGTACAACAATAGTGATAAACAAATATGTTTGAACGCATCGAAATGTACTAAGTTCCATTTGAATTAAGGAGACTAATTTTTTCACCTTTTTTACAAGAAACAAATGCCAGTAGACTGGCAATTTGTGGTACATACCTAACACACATGTACCAATTTCCCTTTCGTAAACAACTTATACAAAGTTCGTCTACAAAAAGATGCCATTTTGACATACTATATAAAAACATTATTGTTCATTTGACTTAAATAAAACAACCATTTACAGGTAAGTTAGTCTTCCACTGATTAAAATATTATGGTTTTTCTCAAAGACGATCAGCATGTCTAATCATTCTTGCACCATGCTTAGCGACCTATAACAAATTGTCTTGATAAAAGTAAGTGGTAAATTTGTTTTAAATATTGTTTGCTTTCTTCCATCAACTAAATACATGAGATCGTTTGTAATAGTGATAAATCTTATTATTGATCAATTTATTCAAACATATAACTAGAAATTGAAATTTCAAAAGCACCAATAAGCCTAGCTTTAGCGGCAACGAAGAAGATAAACTACCTTCCCAAGTACCACTGCTACCTTCCCCAGTACCACTGCTACCTTACCCAGCGCCACTGCTACCTTCCCCAGTACCACTGCTACCTTCCCCAGTACCACTGCTACCCAGCGCAACTGCTACCTTCCTCAGTACCACTGCTACCTTCCCCAGTACCGCTGCTACCTTCCTTAGTACCGCTGCTACCTTCCCCAGTACCGCTGCTACCTTCCCCAGTACCGCTGCTACCTTCCTCAGTACCGCTGCTACCTTCCCCAGTACCGCTGCTACCTTCCTCAGTACCGCTGCTACCTTACCCAGTACCGCTGCTACCTTCCTCAGTACCGCTGCTACCTTCCTCAGTACCGCTGCTACCTTCCCCAGTACCACTGCTTCCTTCCTTAATACCGCTGCTACCGCTGCTACCTTCATCAGTACCACCGAAACTATTGTATGTCTACCTTAACTGGCATACATGTAAACCTATTATCATATTATCTCCCCTATGTAAGATAAATATATTAAATCAAATCGAAGCGATGTAGTTTGAATCCCTGTGTTTTTGCAGCAAAAGAACAACCTATTACAGTACTTTGATTTACATGTGACATTGACACACATTTGTCTGTCAGTCACTCAGTTTTGAATGTAACTGTATTGTTTTAGATCTGTCAGATTCATTGTCTTTGCTAACCTTGAAATATAGCTTGGATTAGAAATAAGATAGACAGGCTTATCGAAAATGGCATTTGATGTCAATGTTCCGCACATTTTACGGTCAGTGTGGTAGTCTTATTTGCGATTACTCTGTTTCATTAAATGAAATGTTGAGTTACCTGTTCGAGTCTGGTTGTTATCAGTACAAATTTTGACGGGAATTTCCTACTCACCTATTTCATTTGGATTTGACTGTGGACTCACGGCGTACATGATCTGTCAACAGCGGATTCTTAGTCCTCTTTGGCACCTGATCCCACCTCAGGATTTCAAGAGGTCCGTGAATGTCTAATAACACCAGATTTGTATAGGTATCCTGGACATCCTGACGATTTATACTTTGGTATATATATATATAAATATATATATATATATATATATATATATATATATATATATATATATATATATATATATATATATATATATATATATATATATATATATATATATATATAAAGAAAGAAAAGGTACTACGTGGGAATTAAGTAAATGTCAAACAACTTCCCTTTAGTGTTTAACAAAAGGGTTTGAATGCGGAGTTGATTGATCAGCAGAAATAAAATTTCTAGTTAATGTATTAAAACAAGAAATCCCACTCGTATTAGTACAAATATGGCCTTGTGGATTAATAGAAATTTTCTGTTCTCATATATCGATTAATAAAATTAAAGAGATGTATCAATATCTAAAAGTTACGATTGAGGATGGAATATAACACAAAATAAATAAGATGGAAGAATTGATATCAATATGTATACCATTTGATACAGAACAATGTATATCAATATATCACATAACAATGTATACTCCCTATCTATAGATCAAATTACGTGGCTAGGAAATGTTGTTATGTTTTCGTGTCGTATAAACAAAGGGCTTCTAAAAGTGAATTGTGATATTTGTCAAACTAACGAGATATGTCAAATGAAAACAAAACCTCACATTTCTGTAAGTTATGAAAGAATTAAAAGTTATTGTATGATAACAGTTATTGCCGTTTTGGATATGTTTTATTCCGATGAGGGCATAAAGGTTATCTGCATGGTGCGGGTTAAATCGAATCACGAATATGAATACAGACATCGATAAAATAATTAGAGACAATCACACTGTGGAAACTTTATTATTAAGTAGTTTGATGTATCTGCAATTTTACTGAATTTTCTTTCTCATTCGGATTGACTTCAGCACGCAATGTTCCAGTCTGTCATATGCTATTTATGTAATTAAGATATTTAAATTAACAAATTTAGAAATGAAAGTAGACAGACATCATTCTTATTCTTGAATCATGTTTCTCTTAAATAAACGTAACTTGTGATAAATAACTATTCGTTTGAATGTCTAAAATCTTACAAAAACTTTTTTATTTGAAACAATACATAATAATCAAAAGGTAAACATATGTCTGATTTCAAAACAATTATATATTTATGCTTTCCCCGGCCATTTCACAACCTTGCGCAATTTGAAAAAGAATCCAATCATTTTTAGTAATATTTACTTATTTAAACAGTGATGAACGTAGATATTGATAAAATATCTAAAACTATTTTGAGTTTATAGAAAGTTCTGATGCTGGAATCACTGGTTTTAAGAGAATCCTACGTGGAACCGGCTTTCCATAGTTTATTGACCAGTCCGGTGGTTTTAATTTATCGTTCCTTTCTTTCATTTCTTTTACTAACTGACGCAGTCCTCTTTCCTTTTCTTTTACACTTAGTCTTGGTGATCTGTGTGGCGATTCACACTCGATATCGGGGACAGATAACTGAGTTTTACTTTCAGGACGAACACTTCTACAACGGTCTATAAATTTATCATAATTGCTTAAAACAGAAAAACTACTATTTTTCTTTCGCGATCCCAAACTGTTGTAAGTTGTTGGAAGAAAACATGGGAAATGCCTACAATGACAACTGTTGCTATATTGACATTTGACACAACCACCAGACGTAAATGTGGCCTGTGTATTACCTCTGTCAGTACACAAAGCTGAAAGTCCTTGAGAATAATTGTGTTCCGTATCATATGACGTACTTTGGCGTGACAAAGATGGGATTTTTGTTAGAGTATTTTCTTTCTCTATCTTCAGCATTTCGTTTTCTAGATAACGTGTCTCTTTTAATAGCTGTTTGGACTCTCTGGCATAATCGCTTCGTAGAGAATTTATTTTATCTTTTAAAAGACTTCTGGCAACATTGTGTAGTTTGCGTATTCGCTGTATAGACATATATTCTCTCTTTTGTAATTGAAGACTTCTATCCATCTCGTCCGTTTCTTCTTTTTCTTTGAAAATCCTACGTCGCCTGAAAAATAAAAATATATAATCATAACTTTAACGGACTATCTTTCATCGCACTCAGAAGGAAAATCGCTATCGTTCAGGTTTTTTCTTTTACATACTGTATTTTGTATTTATTTTTCGAATTTCTCTTTTAAAAACGTTGACACCGTGTTATATGTATAAATGCATAAGAAGTGTCTGATCTTTTGTATAGTATAACGTTCTTCAAAAGCTAAGATTTTCATCTTTTTACAGTAAAGGATTTGGGAATGCATTTGGGATATTTTTGGGACTTGTATGACACCACTTTCAGGTTCGGAAATCTACATCTTTTTCAAATTTGAATTCTACTGATGAATAATTTTTAACAGAAACGATCGTGTTGAAGATTTGTTCTGGACTCTCTTTTTTCTATTACTGTATATTTTATCATATTTTTATTTAATTGATTGATTGATTGATTGATTTATTTATTTATTCATTTATTTATTTATTTATTTATTGCAAAACTTTGACTTCGGTATTATGTCTATATTTACAATGTTTCTCGAATAAACCCCGTAATAATTTTACAATGACGAAATAATGGGGACAATGGTATAAATTATATAATGGAATGAGGCAAAGGTAACAGATGGTATACTTGTTTTAAATTCCATCCATCAAACAGGTCCTGACCACTGACCACTGACCAAAGAAGTTAATATGATGTATAATTATGACAAGTCAAATTTGGTTATTCCAGCTAAACATGTAACAATTCTCAATAATATCAATGAATTACTACTGAAAATGATAAAAATATCTTTATGATGACTATATAATCTACATACAGTACTGTGTATATAAATGCTTCATGGTACCACACGGAATAGTACCAAAAAGCAAAGGGATCTCGAAAACATATTATTTCACGTTCGATAAAAGAAAGACAAATCGTATTTAACAGACTTACGCTTCACCTTTGCTGGGTACTCGAGAGCTAAACCCAGCGCTTCGCTTTATCAATCTTTGCTTCGGAATATTTGGCACTGGCGGAAGAAGTTTGAATTCAGAAGATGATCGCCGGTCAGTCTCTTTCTCGGTAGCTGATTCATTTTTAGATACATTTTTACTCCTAACATTTTCAATGGATTCAATAATTACTGACGACATGTCGTAAGTTCTCGGTGTCAAGGAAATTTCTAGAGTCGTCGCAGCGTTGTTAATGCCAATACGTGTGTAGATTCCTCTTTTTCTACTTTATATCTTTTCGGAGACCCAGTTTTAAAAGCACATGTTCAATGCTATCAAAAAATTATACTCTTTTGTGACAGATGACAAGTATTCCAAACCACAAATACTTCAGTAATTTCCTTGTGTTGAGGGCATGCGAAGAATGGAGTAAATACGTCTAAATACAGACCGCTGATAGTAAACTATTAGTTTTATCTTTCCTTATAAAGACTAGGAATCCAGCCAATTAAATTAAAATGCACTTGTCGATATGAACTTCTGATCAATTATAAGCATTGTGTATTGTGTTGTACACGAGTGTACACGTCATTACCTTTTGACAGTTAAAATCTTATCTTATTTACCGTATGCTTCTTTGTCACACTTGAGTTATAGTAAATAAAAACATAGGATAGGTATTCCCACAATGTACGGCCATTAAGGAAAGGTTTGCGTCAGAGGACCTGTCATAAATTTAGAAGATTCCTTAGTGTTTCTTCAACTTTTCAATAACTGCAACAATTGTCGACAAATGTAGATAAAACCGTATGTACCAAAACATCAGAATTTAATAATAATCCGACTGTTTTAGAAAATATTTTCAAATATGATTTATTTTACGTTGATCTAAGTAAAAAGCGTTGAAACATTTTATGATGGTTTCCCCTTGTCATTATAAACAATACTAGATATTGATATAACTCAAAACAACTATAAAATACGAAATTGGTATAACATTTTCGATTTCACAGGTCGTAGATTGTTACACTATGGTGGTCTATATTTATATATGAATATATCTAAAACTTCGTACTCAAGAAAATGAGAGCGCTCAAGTGGAAATCTTTGAAATCTCAAAGCGAGTGACCGGTCGACAGGGGATGCTTACTCCTCCATGGCACCTGATCCCACCTCTTGTTTTCCACAGGTCCGTGTTTGTCCATTTTTACCGGATTTGTATCTATGTCCTGGACATTCTATTGATTTATACTTTGGTATCTGAGTTTTTTTTATATATATAATGCTGTGGTATAAAAGTTTCCGAGACAAAACATGAAACGGGCATAGTGCAATAATGTAATTTATAAAGAAGGTCAAACCAAACACTCAAGACAATCGTTCCTGTCTCTAAGATAATTCAATTGAGCTCGTATTTGATATAAATGTATATTTCCGAAAAAAAAGTGGTGTCATACAAGGCGAATTAATAAAGCTAAATGTTTGCCAAATAAGATGCTATTACATTATTGCGATACCTTTAAATTGTAAAATACTCGTTCAGAATTCGGGTACATTGCATAATGTCAACTTCAGTGCAAATATGTGGTAGTAGCCTCGCGTGATCCATGTTTGAATATTTTAGGTCGTGAAACATTTGGTCATGTTATTTTGATTAAGTAAAACCAGTAGATCGTTTCGTGTCATTCTTTTGTGGTTTGATTATATATACTACGTGTTTGTAATATTTTTACCGTTATCCTTTTAAAAGTAATTAAAGTGATAAGAGTTATTATTCCTGGACAATGCTGCACAATATGTATCATCTGTCTACATAACAAATTAATAATGAAACTAGAACCTGCCTTATCATATTCATATAATACAAATTTATAGGTGAAATCACACTTTAATTATAAAGTATATGGGTCATTATCAAAAAATATAGATATTTGTGTGATAGTACAAATGTCTTTATATTTTGTGGTGTCAGTGATTTAAACGTCTTCATGTTTTACTTATAGGCATTTCTAACAAGATAGGATGTATTTTTGTTATATCATGAGATTTTTAGGCTTTGAAATGGTCAAATTCAGTATAAAACATGTGTGACTTGGCCGTGGTATGAAGGATTTATCTAATTATTTGTTTAAAAAGCATATATTTTAATTTTTATTTTGCATATGTTTCTTCTATCACATGTGTTTTGTTTAAATAACATATCATTTTGATAGAACTATTACAGATTCGAGTGAAAATTTTTGTGAAAACCTATGTGCTTTTCGCCGTGTCCTTTGTGTTACTGGGTTGAACATCAAGTAAGTAATTGTTATCTCCCTTATTACAAAACCTAAATAATAGTTCCCCCCCTGAAGTACTACTTCCTTTCAGGAATTATGGGTATTAGAGCAGACAGCATGTTTATTTCTTAGCATCAAAGGTATCTAAAGCGATAGCGTAATTTTTAATCGTGTCCTAAAAGTTACTGCTCTTTCAAGCACTAATCATAAAAATGTAGAACCAAGCTTGTGACCAGTATTCCATCTTGTTATATAGTTAATATATCAGGTTGATCCTTTGGGCCAGGGAGAATTCATTTTAAACAAAATTATAAATACCAATGAATATGTCCCTTGTGATACAGTCACTTGTGTTACCAAGAAAAAGGTAAAATTTGCCATTTAGTGTGTGTACATTCATATTGGGATACAAATTTGATAAAATAGACTATAGAGACCTATAACTTGGTTTATCACAGTAAAAATTTATCTATTCTTTGAAAAAAAAATGTTACAAAAATTACCTTTAACAGAAGTGTATAGTAATTTACTAAAATGTTTTGGTAACACAAAGGACGCTTGCAGCTAGCAAGGGGTATATTTTTTCATTTTTGGAAAATTTTCAAGTTCAAAGTTAATGTTTAGTATTCGTTTCTAACATTTGAATATCAGAATGTTTCAGTTAAATAAAATTTGAATAAAAATGAGTTACTTAATTATTCAAGAAAACAAAATTTAAATATTGACATACTTTGATAATGACCCATATATCAAATATTTGGATTAATTTTTAGTTAAATGAACTTGACGATTACGCATTTTGCTACGAATTTGCTAAAATGAAGTCAATGAATATATTTCCTTACTTTGAGAAATAATTTGTTTAAAACTTTGGGAATGGCCCACATTTCTTTCAACAGTATGCAATAAAGAAATAATCATATGCATTTAAACAGCCTATATGACATTATATGTGTAATTTGCTCACTAACACTGTTCTGACGACAAACAAGCGTTTTAAATGAATACAAGCACGGATATTTTTCTTGTCAATGGCAGCCACCTGTAAAGTCTTCTTTTTATCTAATATATCGTCACAAAATGGTGATAACTCAACGGCCCTTCAGCGAATTATGTCAAGCGTAGAACTTTTTATACGAGGGGTGATCAAATTATCCTTTTTGTGTGGGAAATTTACTCCGGTGAACAACTGAACAACCAAAAAATTAAATTGAGACCCTTGAGTTCGCATATCGTTTTACTTGATCTAATATCAATTTCCAGTTTAATATTAAATTATAACAGCACATAAATGACATTAAAATTGCGCCCGTGGAGACTTATATTAAACATCTATTACGAAGCCGTGTACCCGAAACACCCACAAGTTAAAATGCATGAGAAAACTAACTCTCTGTAAATCAGAGCCAATCGAGCCAATGATGATATGTATACGAAATCCGTACCGGATATGTACTAAAGTCTAAACGAATGCATTTTACAAATGATTGTATTATTTACAAGAAAAGTATTTTTAATGATAAAAATATCTGCTATGTTCCCAGTTTTCCCCGCCATATCATTGATATTATTACTTGGTAAATAAATGTTTACGTCACACATACACACGCGCGCGCGCTCGCGAGAGAGAGAGAGAGAGAGAGAGAGAGAGAGAGAGAGAGAGAGAGAGAGAGAGAGAGAGAGAGAGAGAGAGAGAGAGAGAGAGAGAGAGAGAGAGAGCGTAGTCGTTCGGGTATACAAACACACACGCAGATACACAAAATTTCACAAACACGGTGGTTTTATGATGGAATTAAATAATCTTTAAAATGGTCAATATATTGGCAATATGCACTCTCTGCAATATATGCGTTTAAAACAATGTCCTTGAAAATATTTCGTTATAAAGTATAAATGATTCCCTGAGCTATATCGTTACTTGATTATGATTCCAGTGGTGACTCATCTGTAGAAGAAGAAAAACAATTCGTCGATAGCAGACACAGTTGTCATTTCTATATTCAAACCGTACTTTTGGAGTCTTTATCATGAGACAATCTCAACTATAGGAACCTATAAACGTCACTAATATTTAGACATACTTCAGATAAATATATATCTTTTTCTTTCAAGTGTTAAGTTAATCTTGGACTAGAATCGTGTAGATTTTATCGTGGTATAGTTTGGTCAAAACACAATAAAACATTCGTAATTAACATCAAGAGATAAGTCGCCATTGATACCGATTTTTTACAAGTTATTGACAATGTTCTTCTCTCTTATATTTTTAGACGTTAAATGCCGTAAAAATGACTAAAGGTATTATCAAAAGATGCATCTATTTTGCAAGTATTTTGGTTTAGTATGTGATGTGAATATTTCTATTTTCGCTTTAAAATTTAACACAGTGTATGAGTTTCTTTGCAATGTAAATATTTATGTTTATACTCATGGGTATATAAATAAACTTTTATTCAATTTTAACAGTCATTAGAATCTTATTGTCAATACACATAATTGCATCTAGTATTCAATAAGAGTTTTGTAGGAAATTATCTTGTTTGTTATCGTACAAAACACAACATACGTGCATATATATTTGATATAAAACCAAAATTATAAATTCAAAATCAAAACAGGTAAAACACGTGTTTCTTTCCATCAGACTTAATCATATCAGCTCGAATTGGTTATGTATAGGTCCAAAAAATATAGGACACGCATCACACAAATACAAAACGTAAATGTTGTTACGAGTTACCACTGTAAAAAGATTTTTTTTTTTTGAGGAATTTAGAATTGGAACAACGGTCCTATTCATGTAAAACATTACATAAGCATAAAATAATCCGCTGGTACAGAATTACCAGGTACTAGCTTTATTTATGAGATCCTAGCAGCCAACCAGAAGTGCCAACGACCAAGTGGTTGTAAATATGAAAAACCATGATACCAAAGTTATAGTTTTGTAAGAACTACAGGGGACAAAACAATTGTTCAAGACGATTGTTTCTGTCAATAATATGTTTATGAAATGGATTTGCTCTTTTTGTAGAGTTATGTCTGCTTGATCTAAATACTTGATGAGTCAAAAGAGATCTAGTCACTTAGGGAATGGTTCGACAGTAATGGATACATAAATGGTATGAAAATCAAGTATCAATTGGAGTTTAATGAATTTCAATGGTTTAAGCAAAACTCAACGTCCGATGTGCTCTTTCTCACTCTCTCTCTTTCTCTCTCTCTCTCTCTTTTTTTTTCTCTCTCTCTCTCTCTCTCTCTCTCTCTCTCTCTCTCTCTCTCTCTCTCTCTCTCTCTCTCGCTCTCTCTCTCTCTCTCTGTGATCTGGTATGTATTTATGGCTACATGTATTAGTACACATGTACTAGCTATTAACATGATAACCCCTCTCATGTTACCTATCAGCTGACTACATTTTCTAAATATGTATATATATTGATAAAAAATAATTGTATTTCTTACTTTGATATTTATTATGCTTTACCTTTGTTGTTCCATTGAATAATGATCTCATTACCATTTGTACAAATACAAAACTGCAATTCAGATGACAAAATGAGTCGTTTTTGTAGATTTATAAATAGTTAATGTTTCAAGTAATTCTAATTAAATTAATGGGGGTCATGTACTGTGGCTATCATTTAATGATTAACATTTTGATTGAAGTTCAGACCAGAGTCAGTAATATTATGGTAATATTGAACTGAACATTTAAGTACAGGTGTAATTAATACTGTATGTTACACGAGCCATATTCTGTCAGAAGTGGTTATCATTTCAGTGGCTGGATGGTCAAAGTCATTGGTGTGTATATCTCTCTCATTACAACACGGTAATGGCAGCGGTGATTTGAACATTAAACGTAACATACCCCTTGCAATTTTAATGAATGCCAAATATTGTTGAGTGTTGTGAGTGTATTTAAATGACAGATATATAGACAATAAAAATTGCTTCATTTTAAAATCGCATTAAGGGAAGATAAATTGAAATCGGAACAATATACAGATACAATGAAAATAGTTACTGCCAATTACCCACGAAATACGAAACAGCCACTGTCATGTATCGGCAAAATAAATGTCAATAATCATTAGTTCCCATTTCTGACACTCAAAATGTTTTAAAACTCCGTTCAGTACTTCACAATTTGTGCATTAAGAGTGAGTTGTGGGACAATGTAAGCGGCCAAATTTTTATATTGTTGTTTAATTGATAGATAGGAATGGCAAGAATGACAATTGATCCATCAATAAGAATAAATTTTAAAGAAGATAAAGAATAAATACACGTTAACTATTTCAATGCGAGAAGGGGAGGAAGATATATCTTGATAGATGTTTCAGTTTGGTAGCAAATTTATTTTTACAAAAATGGTATTAATTATTTTCAAATTTGTAGGACTATTCATTTCCTCATTTCATATCAAACAATGTATTACTTGGTATCCATGTATGATGATAACAACAATACGCTCGGAAAGGTTTAAAATTGAGATGAATAATGAAAGACTTACCCTCTACAAAGGTTCTTCAATGCATGCCCTAACCATCTTTAATTCAAATAATATATGGGACGGTACAAAATCAGTATAATTCTTATATTTGATATGCAGAATATGATATTAAATCTTTTCAACCTGCTTAATAGAAATAATCACTTGATTCGCTCTTAACATATTTGTAATATGATTTTTAATGTAAATAAGGAAGATATTCAAAATCACAAACACAAACTGTCCCTTGGTTCAAGTAGTGATCGATTTGTAAATGATTTATTTACTTCAATAACTTAGTGAATCGGCGAACATACAGCATTGATCGAAATTGTCTTTCATGAGAAACCCACAATCTATTTCATACAGCTGTATAGAATTTTGTTTAAAAAAACAGCCTTTTCAATTTCACTCTGTTTCTTTACCATTAGTGTTTAAACGTGAAATACACAGAAATTTTATTATTCGCGTTGTGCAAATAAAATTACTTTATTTGAGAAAACGGTGAAAAATAATGAAGAGATATACGATCATTGCATAAGTCTATATTGATTTTAAAATTTGTTTAAATTTATCGATCAGAACAATTTATTTTCAATTTATATCTAGTTAAAGAAGTATATGATTAAAGTGGTGTATTTGATTTAATCCGTTTCTCATTATTCAATTGGAAATATTTAAGATGTTTATCATGTAGTTATGCCGTGAAGAGTATTTATACATGTATATTTATTTAGTTTTATTTTGATATTTAGACGGGAACAACAACTGTTGATACAACTGTTTCGTTAGTCCGCCATTAAATGCATGACTGCTAAAGAAAAGGTCAGGGACAATTTCACATGACTAGAAACCAAGAACAAACCAGAAAAGATTAACAATCAGGACGAGAAGTCATTTAATTTACCCTAGACAATTTTGATTTTATAATTATATAGTAAAGTATTTGATGTGATCTTCCAACTCATTATTTTATTTTCAATCACATCAAATTATAAAAAACACAGATACCAAAGTATCAATCGGAAGTAGGGTCGGGACAGTATACAAATCTGATGAATATATGATCAAACACGGACCTCAGTCAAATTCAAAAGAAATAAATGAGGAATAAACTATTGTCATAATCGTATTAGAAGATTCAACAACCACTACCTAATAAGTAACCAAACATTTCATTTAGCGAAGAAAAGTAATTGCAAACAATGTTTTAATGCCGACATTTAAAGCGATTCCTGATGTCCTGGTGACAACAACTCATCACTAAGTAGTTTGTCTCTGTATATGAAATGATCATATGTTGAATATGTTTGGCAGATCGGATCATCTATAAGATATAAACACCGCAGGCAAAATAAGGAATATCAATACATTAGTATGGTAAGTTGACAAAAGGAAACTTAATACATCACGTATGACCTAGTTGTTAATTTCCAGTCTGTGTCTATAGTAGTATAATGTCCAAGTAAACAAATGTAGTCAAATGATTTTCTGATTAAAAAAAAGATGAGAAGTATGGTTCTCAAAGTTTGAGTTTTCTGAGTGAAAAATCGATTTTATATATACATTTGTATTTCTACAGTTTTCTTCAAATAATCACTGATTATTTTTACCAATATTAACATCTGAATGCATTATGCATACAAAATTTCCATTTGCATTTTTGTATGTTTTTTAACTTTTATTTTGAAAAATCATAAAAAGTATGGAGTAAATTTGGTAAATTCGGGATTTTCCCAATGCAACGCCATAAAATAGTTAACACTGACATCAGTTTGTATCAATAAACACAGCCCGTGGTGTAGCGAGTACAAATTTGTTAAAAGGCTTACTAAGGATGCGCCTTTTTGGAGAGTTGGAAGTTTCATAATTCTAGTAAATTTTATCTATATAAATCTTCATACTAAATTTGGTTTAAATCTTTTTCAATATTGATGAAAACCAAACATACCTTGTCAAACAGATAAATAGAGAAACAAAAGATAATAACCCCCAGGAGCAAAAGCACATTTACGTTTGTTATAATTGGTGTTATAAGTAAATATAGGGTTCTGTGTTTGTATACTAAGGAATATTTTTCTTCATTTTCGGCTGTACTATGAACCAATCGCTCATGTCTGTGTCAGTTTCTTATTTCTGTTTACATTTATTTGTCGTCCTAACCCTGTATTTAAAAGCCTTAATATATTCATATGGAGAAGTGTCTATAATGTAGATATAATGATAATACTGTTTCAATGGCAAATGCTTATCTCAATATTGATATGATCCAAATAAAGATGCAATAACTTTTGACCTTAAGACCAATGTATAACATTCGACTACACAAACTTCACAAAACGTTTTTAAGTAACAATTACATTAAGTCTCCCCCCGATAAGCTGCTCCGACAATGAAGAGGATGCTAGTCATTGTCAAGTTTTTTTTATATACAAATGTATATAGGAAGGCACATTAATTGATGCAACGCTTATCTCAAATTAAAGTCATAACTGCATTAAAAACATATTTTGTGGTGAGTGAGGCTACCAATGAGGCTACCAGTGAGACTAAAAACTCCCCGATATTTGAACAACATACTCTATAATGGTGAACCGTTTATACCGACAATAACTATATGCTATACGCTTTATTTAAGTCCCATTTCAACTGTTTTTCAGCGGTTGTGACCACTCAATAAGGAGTTTACATTTTTTCGAAACATCTAATCACATATCTATATTTTCCAGAGATTCTCACTGTGTTCGTATTGCTTTACATATTTTGATACATGTTACATTTTGGTGGTGCTTTCTTCCCCTCATTCATTAAATAACTGGCATAAAACATCATTCAAATAAATAAACAACAAAACTTCAAACAAAACCACATCAACGCGGTACCATTCACACTAGAAAATTCTTTACAAACGTAAATTCAAATCTTAGGAAAGACAACTCTTTCTTACAGCATGGTGTTAAATAAACTATCCTACCATTTTAGTCTCCTCCTTTTGAATACATTATGATCTCGTCAATATTTAAAATAAAATTTAAGAACATGAGAGGTCTTATTTTAAATTTCACAGACAAAAACAGAGATATCAAACAAATGTCAATTGTAAACAGAAACAATACTAATATTGTCAAGTTGCCAGTACACTTAATTCATTTAAGGACACACGTACAATTTTAATTAGTTTCCAAACTTTCAACTGCTGCGGTTGTTGGATAATTATTATGTAAATGATAATATATATATATATATATATATATATATATATATATATATATATATATATATCACTCTCTCTCTCTCTCTCATGATGAATTTTAACAGTCAAATAATTCAGTAGTATACTTTAAATTTGACATACATTATGAGTTACCTATTTATGTCCATTCCTCCAGTTCTGTAGTTTGTTCTCTCGCTCTCTCTCTCTCTCTGGACTTGGCAAAGATAAGAACAGTTTGTCCCACTTTAAGGCAACATGTAAACTTTCGGGTCCAAAATATTTCTGTTCCGTCTTGCGATCATTTAGTGAGTTGGTTCATTCTTTTCACGGTGTTTGTTTAAATGCATTGAGGTTCTACTTTAAGCTACAGTTAACAGGATAATTACAAACTTAGGTGAAAATACATATTCACAGTCCTATGTACCGTTTGGGGCGAATTTTACTTCTACAGACATTCCAATCATGATCAACACACACTCGTCAAGGATATATTATTCATATAGGAATATGGCATACACAGAAATTTCTATGTTCATTTGAACTTGGAACAAATGAAGTGGAAACACATGCCAAATGTACAATAACTTGTGATATTCTAAGTAAAATCACAAAATAAAGTATACTCACAAAACCATAACACGACGACCTCGTTAATCCGCTACTTTTGATGTAATTAAAAGATATGTTTCACCAAGATTTCAATAGATAATTACAACGCTCATGAGACAGTGTATATGCCGTTTTCAAAATAGCATTTAAATAATAAATTTGAAGGTTCATTAGGAATTCTGTATTTTAGAATAACAATGAATCTTCATAAAAGTGCACTTTAAATTTTAAAAGCATGCGACTACAATGTTCTTTTTAAAATACATATGATTCAGTCTTGCATAATTATCTTCATTTTTAAGTTAAAAGACATAAAAGAAATAAATCTAACAAATTTGTATTCATCGTTTTTGTTATCATTACTCTGTTTCCATAAAATACACGTCACATATTTTCCCAAGATAAATAAAAAGAAGTATGCAGTATTTTTCCACATTATTGTTCGATCATTCCTTCCGTTGTAAACATATCTTGTTGTCAATGATAATATTTCTATGGCTACGTCAAATATAGTGATTGGCTATCAGGATACTTATTTCGTCAAACACCACTCTGATTCTACACATAAATATACTGAAGTTGATATTAAAAACATGCTGGAATTTCTAATAGACAATATATTTGTAATGTTCGGAGACGTGGTCTTTCAACAAACTGTCGGCATTCCTATGGGAACCAATTGTGCTCCTTTATTGGCCGACCTGTTCCTTTATTCATACGAAGCAGACTTCATTCAGAAACTGCTGAATCAAAAGAAGAAAAAGTTAGCGGTGTCCTTTAATTTGACATTTAGATATATCGACGACGTTTTGTCGATTAATAATGACAATTTTCATACATATGTCAATGCGATCTATCCCAGCGAACTAGAAATTAAAGATACAACAGAATCAAGCACACACGCTTCATACTTAGACATTTTACTTAATATAAAACACAGACGGGAAATTAGCAACTAAGCTATACGACAAACGCGACGATTTCGGCTTTCCCATCGTAAATTTTCCACATTTAAGTAGTAATATCCCTCAGTCACCCGCATATGGAGTTTATATTTCACAAATGATCCGATATGCCAGGACGTGCACAACATATGAAGATTTCATATACAGAGGTAAACTACTCACTGACAAATTATTGACACAGGGATATCGAAAACCGCGTTTAATGTCAACGTTCTGCAAATTTTACGGTCGGTATAATAGTCTTGTTTGCGACTACTCCGTTTCACTAAGTGAAATGTTGAGTTGCCTTTTCGTTGGCGGTTGTTGAGGCGTCTGTATCAATTGTGACGAGGATACACTCCTCACTTGTTTCATTGGACTTGACTGTGGACTCACGGCGGCTGTGACCGGTCGACAGGGGAAGCTTACTCCTCCATGGCACCTGATCCCACCTCTTGGTTTCCAGAGGTCCGTGTTTGTCCATTTTTACCGGATTTGTATCTATGTCCTGGACATTCTATTGATTTATACTTTGGTATCTGAAATTTTTATATATCGCGGGAAATTTTGATAGAAGTATATATTATCGTTCTGCTGGTTTACCGTTTACAAGAGTATACAGTAATCTTGTACATGTATATGGTGTTTCGGTACCTACTTATTATCGGTATTTCATACTAAAGTAATGTTTGTAATGTAAATCCGAACTTTCCCAAAAGCTCAGATAGTCTTCTTTTTACAGTAGGTTCTCTTACACGGATTTGGTAACACATTTAAGTGTTTTATTTGGTCTTATATTGATAGCACTTTGTCTTTCGAAAATATACATTTGATAGATAAAATTGGAACTCAACTAATGAAGTCTTATTGACAGAAACGATCTTCTTCGGCATTTGTTTTTACTTTTATGTAAATCTATAAAATTGGTATTGTTAATAATAGATATACATGTATAAACGAGTGTTGGTTGATAAACGTTGAGTCTCATATGTAAGGATATGACTCTGTTTTCTGGGAGACGTATTGCACTATTTTTCAACATAATCTCCTGTTTTGCCAGCGATGTGTATTAGCCTTACTGCCACTTATATAGAAGTCCCTTTCTTGACTATCCAGAAAATCCTCCACTGCATGTTTGACATCATTATCTGTCTGTACCGGAAATGGTCTTTTCCAATTCTGGGAATAGATGGAAGTCTCATGGAGCAAGATCAGGTTAGTAAGAGGTGGGGTGATGAATCAATTGCAAGCCAAAATAATTAATGGCAGCCATAGCAATAATAAGACTTGTGGACAAGGTCATTGTCCTTGTAAAACAAAACAGGTTTACTGAGCTTCTCTTAACGGCCTAAGACATTATGCATAATTTGTCATCCATAACACTATCATGGACTTAAGTGACCATTTTAGGAGTTGTCATAGTGACAGGCCTTCCAGGACGCGGGTCATCCTGAAAGTTCTGCCTGCCACGCTTAAATTCTATCACCCATATTTTTACGGCAGCATATGAAGAATCATCCGCAGTCTTCTAGTTTTGTTACCATACATGTCAGCATTAATATCCTTAGGTGATACAAAAAATCACTTGTCCAGGTAACTTTAGAGTATTACCACTTAGACAACAAAAGTGACCAGAAGGTACTTTTCGATGGTTACACGGCCTTATATAGTCGGAGAACAATAGGACTGTAAATGGGCAACCCTGCTTAACTCCTTCAGTACAATACTCAAAATTTACCAATCAATCCTCGTATATATATATATATATATATATATATATATCCCTTGATACTATGTAACTCATGTAGATATTGTTGTCTTTCACTTGATAAAGGCCAAGGGGCCGAACCGAAGATTTATGAATATTAAGTGTGTTTACTGATTTTCGCATAACAATTCTTCTTCCCTTTGGAGGACATTGAAGCATTTATATATATATATATATATATATATATATATATATATATATATATATATATATATATATATATATATATATATATATATATATATATATATATATATATATATACAATGTAAAAATTAAGAAATGTATGTTAAACCGGCCGCGTATATCCAGTGATGTGTCACACAACATACACTGATTTTCTAGCTTACAAAATACCATATATTGTGACTGTATGTATGGACTTTACTTAAGATTTATATACTTTTTAGTCATTCTCAATAATGGAAAGTTATGAGACTCAATAATTAATGCTTTGAAATAAAGAAATGGTCTATTGATTAATATAAATATATGACTATATTGAACCAGCAAACAGTTTCGCAAACGGGGTTATTTGAATACTGGTGTGTAATGATACAACTTTATAGATAAAGATGTACATTGTTGTAGTAAAGAGTTATCAACTCAATGTTAGGTGAGGGATAAGGCCTGCTTCCTAATCATTATTTATGTACACATAAGAGAGAGAGAGAGAGAGAGAGAGAGAGAGAGAGAGAGAGAGAGAGAGAGAGAGAGAGAGAGAGAGAGAGGGGGGGGAGAGAGAGAGATCTAAGTATCTAATATATTCGTTTATAGTTGATATCTAAATGTTATCCCATGATTGAAAACAAATTCCACTTAACGACAAATTTCTTCGTTGAATGATATTCTTTACAAATGAGAGGATATATTAGACATTGTTCGGTTTTATGCAAAATGCTTAAGCCACGCAATAAAACAGCATGGATATGTTTATTTTGACGAAAATAACATGTATTAAAATATACATGCACTTATTTCTAGGATGATAAATCTGAGCCCTTAGGAGAAAAGACCATATCAATCTTGCGACTATACTTCAGATTTTATAGAGGAAACTCTTCAGATTTATCAAATTTTAAAAGCAAGTAAGGACCATTCATACCTTGTCTAGTTGTCTAAAACGGTATCAATTTTAATCTCTTTACAATGTATTTTACAATTACATGAGAGTTCTCCTAAATCTTATAAATACATTTGTATATATGCATGTCTGTCTGTCTGTCTGTAAAATTAAACAATATCAGAGACATAAAAAAAATTTACGACACCCATCCATCCATGCACGCATGCATATCACTCACACACACACACACACACACACACACAGAGAGACACACACACACACACACACAGTATTATATAAACACACAAGAAAGAAATAGTCCGAGAGTTTGAAAATATTAAAAATTCCACTAACCTGTTACATCCACTTCTGAACGAGAATTCTCTAAAGTTAAAACATTTATCTTTTAAAATCAAATTTTGATAAAATCCTTATATAAAAGTCTAATCTAACATTAAACCCCTTGTTTGACGATGTTCTTTGTTTACAAAATAACCCTGTAATCCGTGGTTTTAATTATCTTATCGTCAATACCCCCATTTCACTTTGTTAATCAAATATTTATTGTCCTGGTCAAAATTGTCATTTGTTTTGATAAAGGATATATAACGTTATTAACTTTAGTAGACTCTTACCTGTTTTTGCAGTACACGTAGGTAAAAGACCAGGTGAAATGACATTTAAAGTTAATCACCATACATGTTGTTATCAAACGTTCAGTCCCTGTGTAAAAACATTTAGTATGGAGAAATAAATGATTGATATAACTTGTGATAATAGAAGAGTTGAATGATTTCTTTGAATATCCCTACTTGAATTTATAATACTTAACATAAAAGACTGGTGTATTATAAATAGGTACACACCTAATATATAAATAAAATACACACAAAACAGAATACAATAACATTTCTATAATCCATGTTGTCTTCGTTACCTCTTTACGTTTTTTTCTACGATTAAGGAATGTGAATTTGGTTATAAACGTTTAGCAGCTAGTATAAAATAATACCTGTTATGTCATTCTCGAAGGTATTTTTTATAGTAAAATTGCATTTCAAATTGTGTAAATACATTTATATCTTAAATATAAGTCATAAAACTCCGTGTACATAATTTATGGAGAATTATGGGGATATCCCTTTTTATTAGATACCAAACAGAGTGTAAAAATATGTTTTCAAACTAATGTAAAATTGTTTTCTTTTTTGCATAATCAGAACATCCAAGGTTTAGATTGGTTTCAGAGTATTTTTATGAATGTGGATTGACATACATATGGGGGAACAGGAACTTCTGTAATAAAAAAATGGCTGTTAAAAAAGTAGTTGATAGACCACTTTAGCACTAAGATATAAATTTTTAAAAGAAGATTTTTTTTAAGTCATATTTAGTAAATTTACTTAGAATGCATTGGAAACTCATATATTATATATATATATATATATATATATATATATATATATATTGTGTGTGTGTGTGTGTGTGTGTGTGTGTGTGTGTGTGTGTGTGTGTGTGTGTGTGTGTGTGTGTGTTTAGATTGGAAATGTGAAACTAACTACAGAGGTTGGTCGATGGCAAAATATTGAGCGTAATGATAGAATATTGTGTCGATTTGCTTGGAAAATATGTTTAGATGACGCCATTTGCATGCATGAGCATACATATGTATAATACAATATGCAAAAAAAAAATAAAAATAAAAATAAATAACATGTGCAAATATCTTCCTATTTTTCGTCATAATCCATTTTATTAAATAATAAATTTGTTATTTAAGAAACAAAATAAGTGAAGGAAAATATCGAAGTTGTGTCATATTACTGAGTTTTTATTTTGGGTGTCAATACATTTTTTTCTTTTTACATTCACTCGGTATATTCAAAATTTACAACATGACCGTTGTTCTATCTAACTTTAAAATCGGTTATAAAGAAATGGTCCAAACGATAAATCATATGAGTTTCTCTCCTCACGACAACTTGAAAGAGATTTAAAGTCATACTTGTAAATCAATCAATGACATTTTGTTTTTGCACCCAAATCGTGCAGTAACCTTGTTGTAACACAATGTATGCCGTCAATTAAGATGTTGTCAGCCATCTTTGTTAGTATATACACTTGATCGTATTTCAAGTTTTCTTTTCATTTACTGTTTATAACTTCATTGTCGTTGATATACAAATGCACGTGCATTTATCTACAATGCAGAGACCAAATTATGATTATATCAAAACTGCATTATTCTACTTAGATAGACAAGACTCTGGGCAATATGCCACATTAACCTACAAAGTAGGTCATCTGTGGTTTTAGCCATCACATAATACACTAATCTATTGCATAACTCAAAGCTGCATTGATTTCAAACAGAAAACTCTCAAAATCGATTCAAAACAATTACATGTATATTTTCTCGGCATGAATCATCTAGAAAGAACTCTATGACCATCGGACTAAATTTCTCCAAAAAAAAAAAAAAAAAAAAAAAAAAAAAGATTCATGTTGCTATCTGTAAACATAAAATACGACTCTGTGTTTACATTTCGCATTCTTGTGACACAATCAGTGCTAGTAGTAAAGGAGAATTGTGATTTCGGTGGGTCATTTGGGTACGAGTTGAAATATTCTAACATTTCTACTCTGTGTTAAGATGGCATACTGTATTTCTGATGAAGTCTTTAATTCAGTCTATAAAAAAGAACTAAGCAATATTTGGATAAAAGAAATTATACAAATAAATGATACGAAAACACGTCGTGTAACTTACCTTACAACTGTGTTGAAATGCTTACACGTTACCGCCAATGTATATCTGTTTCTACTCAATTACGTCATAATGGCGGTTACGTAAAGATGCTGATGTCATTGACGTCTGTGTTAGATGGGATATGTCAAGTCCAAATGACGTCACAATACCACAAACCACAAATGATTAATCGAACATCGAGCCTTCATTATCCATCAAATGAATGATGAAATGAAATATCACTGATCTGAATAGCATTACCATGAATTTGATTAATTGTCAACAATATGACGTCATTCAATCAGACGTAATTATTAGCAAAGGATCCGGAAGTAATATCAACCGCCTGAAAGATATACAGACCATTGCGTGTATCGCGAGTACATGATATTTATGTGATAAATTTAATTATAGAAGTTTATATAAAAGCAGATTTTGCATGCCCCAGTTTATTCTACAATTCTCAGGCACGTAGCAGTATAAATTCGGATGAACCAAGCTACAATAACCATGCTATTGATCGCTGTAGGCTCGTAAATGTTACGCAACTGGTATAATAAAAACACATTATAATTCATCTGGTCTTACGTTTATTCGATATACCATAAGGTTTTATTTTAATGTTGTTTTACATCCTGCCAAGAATTGTTCACTTATATATGAAGATGTCTCCTGTTTTAGGTGAAATGCTACAAATTTTGGACTGTGCTATGAACTGACGCCAACTTAGTGAGGGTTCTTTCCGAGACACGGGACCTCGACGTATGACCTTTCAACAATGGTAGGCCTACAAACAAAAACATTTCCTTATTGTTTTACCAAACTTCGTTATGTGTAAGAACATTTTAAAAAGTAACATGTGTTATATGAAAATGAACCGTTTATTACACGTTATATCGAAATCGCTAACATTAACGCCGATGCAATTTGTTGAACTGAGGAAAGCGCGACAACTCTTGTCAAACCTCTCTGGACTGAGTGCATACAGGACAGAGAAAAATAGAATTTTTGAGGAAAATAAAAATCATGTGTTCTGATAACGTACATCAAAGTATTTCTAAATATACTACATAACACATACGCAATTTTCTAAATTTTTGGTCCAGAGATGTGATAAAACCTAATGTAAAATACGGGTAGAAATTTACCTCTACTCCGTTAGTTACTAAATTTTACAGCGGTGAAGAATTGCGAACTGTATAGGGGTCGTTTCAGAAACAAAAATTAAAAAAAATTCCAATAAAATTTAATGTCCTCCAAAGGGAAGTATCAGTATGCAAAAAAACCAGCAAAATTATCAAATTATTTGGATAGTTCGAACCTCGATCTTTCGTGAAATACTAGTTAATTAATGTACAAAACTTTTAAAACCCAGCCTCGTCGCGCCTTTTCTGGCATTTACGGTCTCGCGGGATTTAATTTAGGCCCAGAAAATAGGAGCAGAGGAGCATTTGCCGTCTAAAAATATGGTATATTCTGTTCAAAGTGTGAATTTGACGTAAAATGTGATTAGCGATCTAAAGTATTACATAATACATTTAAATGATATGCGAAAAATACCCGAAAGACGCTGTTTCTAAGTAAGCCGATAACGTGACTACTTTAAAATTAAATCTCCGAAACTAGACTTTTCCAAGCTATAAAGCATTTATTCAGACCTAAATCGCATTGTTGCCATAGATGTATAAAACTGAAATTCTATAGAACTGTTTTCTTATTCCCAAGATGCTACATGCGCTACTAAAACGGCTCTTGGCCCTATTAGCATTTCTCCCCGAAAGAATGAAAAAAAAGAATGATATTATTTTTTTCTTCAATATACATCGTAATTTATTAAATACTTGTGCATTTATCTCACTAATATATAGCTAATTACAATATTGATGCATATTTACAATAAATTACTAATAGAATTTAAAGCATCAGAAATGTAAAAATTTGCTTGAGAAACCCAGATTTATTTGGCACTTTTTCAATTGTAATTGATTAACTGAACCTTACTTCGTGTGTTTGTATATGAAGACCACACTGGACATGCCCTTATTTTCACAAAATACAAAAATGTATAAAGGAACATAAGATTCCGTGTGCCTTTGTACAACTCTTATTTGATACTTAAAACCAAGTACAAGTAGTAAAAGTAGAAAAAAATCTTACAAGGTCCCACGGTAAGTTCTGACTTTTCTGAAAGTGTTGTTTGCTAAACTACACACTCGCTTCCGTTCATATTTGTATTAACTAATCGAGTAAATATAAACTGAATATAAATGTTAAAATAAAGATCGATTAGTAGATTAAGAAATTTAAAAATGAATTATCATAGAAACACTAATTTCAATACGCATTCAGAGAACATTGCAAGACTTGTAAAAAAAATAACAGCAAGTATACGCACTTTATACAAAATATACAATGTGCATAATTATATTAAAAAAGAATTTCAATTTTTTATAGTTTTTAAAATACTTAATTTTTAAAGTTATAATATAACAAATAGAGTATATTAAATCTACATGACATTGAAGCTATTTTAAAACAAAGGTTAACAAAAGAACTTGATATATATTTATTTCAAACATTTATCTAATCTGTTTGCGTCAAAGCTATTTCCACCTGCAGGTATATCAGTCTTCAGTTTCGCTGACACAAACTTTAGTATCGACTTTCTCTGAATAGATAAAACATACCGATTAATATGAAATTACTAAGAAGCTGTTTGGAAGGATATTTCGTCTTTTAAACAACCAGTACCAGATTCGAAAACCGGTAAAAGAGGAACTATATAATATGTAAACAAAAACAAAGTCCCTCTCTCTCTCTCTCTCTCTCTCTCTCTCTCTCTCTCTCTCTCTCTCTCTCACACACACACACACCTCTCTCTTATCTGAACTCATCTCTCTCTCTCTTCTCTCTTCTCGGTCTCTCATCTCTCTCACACACAACACACACACACACCACACACCTCATTTTTAATTATCCTGAAAAAAATTGTGTATGTTAATAAATGACCCCATGAAATTGTTTCGTTTTACCTACGGTATTTCAATAAACAGTTTGTTTTTTCTGATTATGATTAAACTGTTGTTCAGCGGTTTTCTTAAACCCATACAAAGAATTCTAAAAGACTACAAAGGGATTTTAAGTATGATATATGAATGGAACAATGGTTCTGGTAAAAATAACCTATACATGTATTTTCCAATACAATATGTTTATGTATTTTTAATAGTGGTCTTTCAGTTATTGGCTTTTATCTATAAAAAAAATTGTGTATGTTAATAAATGACCATGAAATTGTTTAGTTTACACATTTTGTATGTAGAATATTATAATATCTAGAGGGTTCAAGTATCCTACCAACAACACGTTTGTTTTTCTTGTAAAATGAAAACTGTGTTCAATGAGTAGTGAAATTTAAACCTATCAAAAAACTACAAAGAACCATCAAAAAGACTACAAATGGATTAAGTATGTATTAAATGCCACTTGATAGCTTTCTTTGTCCGATGTTGTGCAATTCTGAACCATTTTCTGCAAAATAAACCCATTCAGATCTTTTGCAGACAGTGTGCTAACAACATTAAGCTTTTTAAAGACCAGATTTATTTGTTATACTGCCATTATACACATGTTAGACTATCGTTCAGACACTCACTTTTACACCTTTTGATAACGATTTGAGGAAAATTTAGAGACTGCAAGATAATGCAGTCTGTTAACGTGGATCCTGCATTTGTTGACGGCTGGGTTAACGTATACTATATTTGATAAAAATGGCGAATTATGTGAAAATAATTGAAAAATGTCATGTCAGAACAGCATTTTGCAAGGTAAGAAATGTACAAAAAAAGCTAACTTAAAAATCATGAACGGGTTGCCTTAAACCACAGAATACCCTGTACTTGTATACAGGACCATCTAAATAAACGGACTGAGGGGGGGAGGGGGGGAATTCCTTAGAAAAAGTCTTTCTATTGTTACAAGTGTGTGTGTGTTTTGCCTCTTGATTTTTTTCTTGATTTATTCCGTCTATTTTATTTATTCTTTTCACCAAAACATGGTAATTGTGGGATATACCAAGAAATATGGCCAACCAACAGACTTAAGTCAAATGCTGTATAGTTATATAGAGAGTGTAACCACATTGTGTTTGGCCATATTTCCAGGCATATCCCAAAATTACCATGTTTTTATGCGGTTATGGGCAAGGCACACTTAGATGACTTATATTTATCAAAGGGGTGTTAATTGTGTTTATCAAAATATATTTCTAATTCTCAACGTATCTAATTTCCACTAATTGTATTTAATAACAACAAATTAGTCAATAGAATTTCAAAACTTATTTTTTTTATATTTATACATTATGTACAAATGTACATAAAATTGACCATACCCATTATCCCCCCTTTTGTTAAATGACGTCCCTGTCATTGCCTGAAACATTCAATTATATCATTGAATTATCGGTGGTTATTACTCCATTTTAAAGGTGTTGGATATTTAATTTCTTTTTTTTTTTTTTTTTTTTCTTAAAGAGCTATACATAAGTATAAAAAGTCTCATATTCCAATATACATGTACAATGTCAGGTCCAGTGTGGTATGCATATAGGAATAGTAAGGTTGAATTATTCAATTGCATGTAATATAGGAATATTAAACGAATTTTTATGCCTGTGTATATCTCTTTTTGTTATTGTATATCAATCTAAGTAGTAAGAAAGGTAAAATTAAAAACACACAAATATTAGTTTCAATGATCACTTAGAGGACGTCAGTAGATATATCCTTTCCTGATGAATTATCCTTGTGTACTTCCATCTGTCTAATTTGTTTTGGTCATTTATTTGACTCAGAAAATGACGCAAATCGGTAGCGCGCTCCGACTCTGGATGGTGATGGTCGGTCGTGAGGTTCGTAGTCCCGCCGGCGGCAGGTTGGAGTTCCTGTCTTTCGTTATGAGACAGTAAAAACTGGAGGTCCCGTGTCACAGTAGGTGTCGGCACGTTAAAGAACCCTCGCTGCTCAATGGCCAAAATTTGAAGCCCTTTACCGGCATTTGGTGACGTCTCCATATGAGTGAAATAAACAATAAACAATCATGTCTATCTTAAATCCATCTATCTATGAGTTTTCAATCTTTGTATAATCGGTGGTAAATCAAAAAGTGAAAACATGTTAAAAGTCTAGATTTGTCAATCTAACAATAAATAGGTTCGCGCCAAGTACTTTTCTACAGGTATGTCCCATAAAACACACACACACACAAACACACCACACACGTGCATCTGATCACGGAATTTTCCTTCGCTGTCCGGCATAGGTTTTTGTAGTTACCATTATAACAATAACATCCGTTAGAAATTTCCCACAATGCAAAATTAGTTTACCCAAGATCCAAAATGGCGAACGATGTGTCAAATAATCCATTGGAGATAAAATATCATAGACGTTTGGAGTTCAAAGGGCAGAACGCCAGGCGGTTAGTTGAAAAAATATTCATCATTGATTTTCACATAGAGAGTCTGACAAAATAAGAATATGTCAAGTGCGGAAACTGACAGAAAAAGCTAGAAGGAAGATACTGATCTGCAAGATGGCATTGATGACAGGTGAAAATCTGCCTTGGCTTTGGCCTTTGCTCTGACTTGGATGAATACCCTTTACTTTAGTTTTACAAGACTTTTCAAGACTCCACACTTTCAGTCTTTGCTTGTTTGCAATCTTTAAACTAGGTTCCAATTAGAAAAAGGTTGCTTCTTATTTTACATGTGTGTGTGTGTTTGCACAGAGTGAATGACTGTTCTGTCAATTTCTTTCTTTGTGTTTATGAAGTTAATGTTAAAGATATCTGTTGGTCCTTTGTAAAAATCCCCTTACTTCGGAGTTCAAGTTGTCAGTCATCATTTTCTCATATGATTTTGTGGCAGATTTTGGTTTATATAACTTTGTGTCCACACCTTTGATAATTTTTATTTGTATTGATTGACTATATAAATAATACATAGGTAAACCTATGGAGAGGGCGAAGGCATTCATCAACTCTAGTTTACCTTGAAGTTCTTCAGTTAATCCCTCTGGGGATTCCGTCGTATTGCCCCCTGCCGGGGGCAACACGACAGAATTACTAAAGGGATTAGCATTCAGTGTTTTTATCACGTAAATGTCCTGTTCATTCACTCATTGTTTGGAATAAAATACTGAGTGGCTGACTGTTTCCTTGGTGTTAAATCTTAAATACAGTTTATGTGGTATTTATTTGTCATGAATTATATGCTACAAAATGTTTTTTGATGCTATAGGCATATTTTTCTTTCTATCCCAGCGGGTTATCCCTCATTTCGTGCAGTTCACTCCTCATTGTTAATCCAGAATAATGGAGGCACTTCTGTGTGATCAGGTTCGATTGTAACAATCTATAGTCGTTATGGCCTAGTCTCAGTCTACAAAAAATCATTTCTTAGTATGGTGGACTTTATTAATAGCTTTGTTTGCAATGTGCTTTTAAGTAATGGCTTTGCATTTCTCCGAGTGTATTTTGTTTTATGTCAAAAACTATTGCCTGTTGTATAATTGCGCAATTTCAAACTCCGATGTGAGCAAAAGCTTTTTACCATTAAGTAGTATGGGTCCTCCGGATGTAGAACTTGCAATATAAAAATCTGTGGCACTGAAGCTTCTCTACAAATATGAGGGCTTTGCCCTCTATTAATTTTGGTGTATGAACTATGACTCTGATTTTATTATTATTGGACCCTCCATATGTTCTAAATAGAATGGGGGATTGTTTGAATCAGTATATTTTTCTTTTCAACAAAACATTTCTTCTACTTCATATGCCATAAATCGAATGTCTGCTTCCGATTTCTTATCACCAGGAGAAAGTTGGCGTAGTCGTGGTGGGTTGGTAAGTGCCTGTCGAAGAATCGGTTGCTTTTGTGGCTGTTAATTGTGGAGAAGCACCTTCTTCTTGCTTTGGACTGGTTTGGAAAAATATAAGATCCAGAATATGCTTAAAATTTAACAAATTTGAAAAGTCCCTGGACCTCTTTCGGGAAGCAGCTTGTTTTAAATAAAATTTTCAACCTCTGAGGTAGACAACATTTTCAGAGTTAAGAAAGTGTCAGATTTAGCATCTTTTCTTTAAGAATTGACCCATCAACAAATGCCCGACACATCACCTTTTGGCAAACTTTTCCATTCTGATGTCACAATTAAGTGGCCCATCAAACACTTTTGTGAGGATATGAACAAACATCACAATTGATCGAATGATTATTATTGTATGTCAAATAGCAAATGGACAGCCATGTGTCAGACACATGGCAATAGATCAATAGGCAAAACTTTTCTGACCTCATAAGTAGCATTTGTTAATTCATTTGTGTTAACTCGTAATGGAGTTTGATTTAGAAGTTATTGACTCGCAATGCGATTATGATGGCTTGAATACACAAAAACAATCAGTTATATTTGAAAGTTAGATGATTGTTGTTTGTTTTGTTTTGTTTATTGTTGTTTAACATCCCACTCAAGAATATTTCACTCATATGGAGACATCACCAAATGCCGTGAAAAATTGGGTTTCAAATTTTTATACAATGAATTTCCCTCGTATGCTCGGTGTAACAATTACGATAGGCCATTGAGCAGTGAGGGTTCTTTAACGTGCCGACACCTACTATGACACGGGACCACGTTTTTTGTTAAAAGTCATGTTATGTCAATAACCAGTTGGTGTAAATATCTGAATAATTTAGCAGGAGTGAAATTTTGCAACATTTTGATTTATTCATGAAATCAAGCATCTGCTTTGGTATCTGATATGTGAATTACCTAGCTAGAACTCGCTGTATCAATGCTTTAGGAAAAATTATTGTCACATGATATAACTAATGTACATGAAATTGAAATTCCCCTGAAACATCAACAGTGGGTTACAACTTACATGTATATTCTGAATTAGTTAACAACTGAATTAAAATGATTAAATAACTACAATATCAGGGACTAAAATAACCAGGAAACTGACTGGATTTTAGCCAGATTTCTGACATGTATTATTTCCAGTATTTAGAAGTGAAATATATGTTTGGTTTTATTGGCTTTTCCAAACATTTTTGTATTGCTATATATGTATCCCAGCGTCCTCGAAAATATTGGGTGGGGGATGTACATATTCCTAGTCGGGGGGGGGGGTGGTGGTATTAGTCAATATCATGTCTGTCTGTCCATCTGAGTTCATCATTCTTACCATTAACAAACAATGTCAGTGGGGAATAAAAGTAAAACTTGCTCTTAGCTATCACCTTTGTTATATGTTTAAGACCGGACCTGGTCATAAAGAGGGTCTTTATATACAAGTTTCACTGTATTATCGTAATATTTTTAGCATATTTTTAAGAATTGACCCGAAACAAATGTTTTTTGGCAATTTTCAATGTCACAAGGGTCCCACTTTCAGACAAAGGTCAATCAAGGTCAAGTTCACTCAGCACATACATGTATCCTTAAAATATTGGGAAAGCCTCATATATCTTAAATCATTTCAGGGATTTTCCACCCTGCCGTACGGGGGGATAAGGCTCCATTCCCAATGCAAACACAATGCAATTTTTGCATTATTACCCAGTTAGCAGTGGAGGGATTTCTTGTAGTCAAAATTTCACAATTGAAGGCATAGGACAATGAATTTTAAGAGATTCATTTATTTTCAAACAGTTTTGAGTATTTCTAGATTTCCTGAATTCAATAAAAATTTTAAATTCCCAAGGCCTGGGCCCCATTCCCAAAGGAGTGTGAAAAATCCTTGTATTCATCAGTTTCATCATATTTCATGCAAATGTTTCTTGGGACAAGGACTTTTATTTCAAACAAAGGTCACTCAGAGTCTTTTCTGAAAGATCAAGGTGTCTCATGATCAGTACATACATATGTATATGATATAGTACCTAAAATATTAGGAAAAGGTCTCATATCTTTTAAATCATTCATCACAATTTTCTCAATGGTATTTGGGGATAGTACTTCACACTTACATGTATTTTTCCGTAGGGGGGATAAAGGGCTTGGAACAAGAACTTTTGGGACATTGATCACTTTCACAAGTTGAAGGCAGTTTGTGAATTTAGGTTCAAAGTCACTCAGAACACATCCTTATAATATTAGGAAGGCTTTGGGGAGCAGACATCAGTTTTACTGATATTTTTGTTGTTAAAAGTCTGACTCGCTTCTGAAATGAATGATTTTTTTTTTCAATTCATTGAAATTATAACACATATTACATGTACAAAATGTAAATTGTATATACATTAACATTTGTACATGTAGTAAAAAGCTACACATGTAAATTGGCTGAACAAATTTGTCTACTAATCTATCAGCATTACATGTACCATATTTATTGATTAAGGATAAAAAGGTTACTAAAAAATGAAGTTTTGAAAAAGGGTAATTTTTGAAAAAGGGTGTAATATAGAAATTGCTTGATAAATGTTTTAAATGTGTCAGATTTGCCTGTCAAGAGTAGGGCACACAAAGATACTATCATATTGAGGTATTTGTATATTCTCTGTCATTCATGTTCATAGTCTTTGTGCCATTCTTTGAACCAAAGTACATGTAGTAGTCATTGTATCAATAAATCACAATATTATGATAACAAATTTCTAGTCCTTGGGCACATTTATAGTTTTGTGTTTTGGCCATCCGTCCATCCTTCTGTCTGTCAGTCCTTCCTTTTCCTTTGTCTAGGCTATATTTAACTCATTTATTCAACTACGCTTCCTATATTTAGTAAATGTACATGTACAGGTATACAAATGTACATCTTAAGGATACAGAGTATCACACAAAGACTGTGTTTCAACCACCCTATTTCCCTTTATTTATTTTATTTGTCCAGGCCATATCTAACTTATTTTTTTACCTACAAATGTACATGTAGGCTCACCATATTTAGTACAAGTGTACTTCTTAACTAAGTAGATGCAATGTTGGCATTTGCATACATGTACAAAAACTGTGCTCCTACCACTCTTGTTTGTAGAGTTATTCCCCATAGTCTGCTTTATTTGTCTAGACCATATCTTACCTATTTCTTACCTAGGCTCCCCATATTTGGTACAGGTATACATTTTAAGAAGAATAAGTGTCACATACAAAAATTGCATGCCTACAATATGTATTGTACCACTCTTATTTTTAGAGTAACTTATTCCCTTTTGTTGGTTTCATTTATCTCTGCCATATTTGTTTTTTTTCTTTACCGACATATAGGTTCAGACATGCGTGTACATCTACATCTTAAAATACATGGTTGTTTTTGTCAATTTTTAGATGTTGGCAATATGCCCCAGTTAGGAGACTATTAATTCTAAGAATTAAACTTGTTATTGTTTACACAGATCAAAATTGAAAAATCTTTCTAGCTTCATTTTCAAAAGTAATTTTGATATATAACCACAATGCTAAATACTGTTTTGAAAAAAAAATTGAGTTTATGTGCATTTCTTTCAGTTGATGAAACCCAACAAACATTGACTATGTACATGTATCTCTTTTTATGCTCACATCACTTGGCAAAAGGGGCATTATATCTTACCCTTGGCTGTCTGTCCAATTTTTGTTTCTGCACTCTTACTTAACTCTAAATCTAAGAACCATAAAACGCAGACAGAACTGTGTTTTAGGCAGTGAGTCAGTAGCTGTTTAGAGTTATGCCCCTTTATAACTTGCAAAATTGCAAATGTTTTCATTTCTGCACTCTAATGTTAGTTTGCCTCATCAAAATTTCATGAAACTCATTCACAATGCTTAGATTCACAAAATTCAGACAGATATCAAATTCAGACAGTGAGTCATTTACCGTTCTGGACCTAGTTGCATAATACAGAATTGTTAAATTTAATAACGTATTGTGCAACTTGATCCTGGAGTTATACCCCTTTATTATTTGGAATATTAACAATTTTTTTTTGTTTAAGCACTCTTACTTTAGTTTGCTTCATTCAAATTTTATGAAACTTATACGTTTTTGTACACAGTGGTAGGAGCCACAATACACGGACATAGTTTGTATTGGGCAGCCCCTTTATAACTGGGAAAATTGCATTTTTTTTGTTTCCACTATGATATCTAATGCTCTCAGAAAGTATTTTCAGGTTTTACAAACCAGCTTGAGTGAGGCATTCGTGTCCTCAGACACATTTTTCTCTTTTTAAATCTTCTTCAGTGTAGGAATAACTACAACCAAATTCATGTACATGTATTGTAATTTTGATTTTACCAAAAAAAGTGAAAAGTGACTGATTATTTCCAATTAGTACGTACAATGTACATGTATTTTTTTGTTTTGTCAAAAAGCGCAAAAAAGATTAATTTTCAATGTAAAATAGACACACTCACTGTTCCAGGTTAGAAATTTTTATGTGCAGGGTTTGCTGAGAGAAAAGGTACATTTTTCCTCTTGCAAAAGTTAAATTGTATCATGTCTATAAAGGGAAGGGGAGTAAGTTCAAATATATGTACATGTAGATAAACATTTTTTTTTCACACATACATTATATTAGATTTAATGAAAATGAGCAAGACATTATGGAACAGTACCAGGCATAGTATCATTTTTTCTGCCAATGGTACAAATAAGGATCAGAGTAGATACATGTAATGGAACTTGTGTAAAGGACAGGGTGTGGCAGTGCAGTCAAATAAAGGGGTGGGCAGGGTTCCCTGTAGCTGGAACACTACAGACTGTAGTTTGTAGATACATGTACCTGTATATACACATTGAGTGAAGCATGATGTACATGTATTATGCAGAATATCATGACAAGCTGAATTATACACCATGGTTAAATATACAAATGTAGAGATTTGGAGCAAATTATCTATTTACACAATCAAATCTTGATGATTTTAAGATTTATCTATAAGTCAATTAAAAATATTTTATCAACAGATTCATGCATATGACATGATACGTTATGCCCCTTCCACACATGAAATTTTAAAGACATCATTGATCTTCAAAAAACATTGATTGAAAGTCATAAGTACATGTATCTATCTCTTGGTCCCACTTAATTGCCATAATTTTTTGAAGTTCTAGTTTCTATTTAAATGATATAAAAAATTTACAAAATTCTTTTTGAGCATTTCATTTAAATTCTAAAACTATAGATAAATATACCATGGAATCTTTTAATACAATATAGCTCATACACACACCTTGATCTTAAAATATCGGCAACACTGGAATTTGTACCGTGGACTTTTTATTTCATGACATTTAGTGTTCACACAGGACAACATGCTAAAGAAAATTGTGATATTGACAGATAAATATCCTACTATGTTGCAAACTTTCAGGAGTTCTTATTTAAGGATATATACAACATCAGTATCCAATACTGTATTTATAGACTTGTATTAAAAAAGTTAAAATAAAGTTTTGATTTGAATGTTAAACTCTGCAACCAACAAAGCATTAATAATATTTGGACACATGTGACAAACTAAAACTGATTCAAACTTTTGAAATACATGTACATTACATGACAGCTGTTACAATCAATATTAGCCATGCTAATAGCTGTATACATGAACATCAATAACTTCATACACATGAAAACGACTTTGTAAGTTTTGTTGGTCTATTTTATATACATGTGCATGTAATGCACATCTCAAATTATGTTAAAGGAATATCTTGTTGTTTGAATGCATTAAACACAGTGTCACGTAAATTTGAAAGTGAATAATTGTTTATTTAATTCAGTAGGCTTAAGAAAACAGTGGAATGGAAATCATAGATGATGACATCATTCATTAGTTTTGTTTAAAAACATGATAATAACTCCATCTGTCTACCTTTTTATTACTTGAAATCTCTATATATAAATCAGTTGTTTATACACATGACGTAGAGCATGTATAAAGAACACAAGGGTCAGTTTGTTTCAAGGATATATAAATATATATGTACTATCTGTATATAGGTACATGACTCTCTCTCTCTCTCTCTCTTTCTCTCTCTCTGTCTGTTTGTTAAATTGTTCATGTCTGTTTCATAACTACAATGTTCATTTTTAACCAGGATTATTACATGTACATAATTTATAAGTTACTATGTATATATGTGTGTTGTATGATTTGCTGATAGAGTTTTATTCATACAACATCTATGTTAAGTACACGTAAACCCAGTATTACCCTGATAGTGTATACATGTATTACATAATTAGGACAGTAAACCCGGTATTGTCCTGATAATGTATGTTACATCAGGACAGATAGTAACCCCAGTATTGTCCTGATAATGTATCACAGTATGTTACATTAGGACAGATAGTAACCCCAGTATTGTCCTGATAATGTATATTACATCAGGACAGATAGTAACCCCAGTATTGTCCTGATAATGTATCACAGTATGTTACATTAGGACAGATAGTAAACCCAGTATTGTCCTGCTAATGTATATTACATTAGGACAGATAGTAAACCCAGTATTGTCCTGATAATGTATCACAGTATGTTACATTAGGACAGATAGTAAACCCAGTATTGTCCTGATAATGTATCACAGTATGTTACATTAGGACAGATAGTAAACCCAGTATTGTCCTGATAATGTATGTTACATTAGGACAGATAGTAACCCAGTATTGTCCTGATAATGTATGTTACATTAGGACAGATAGTAAACCCAGTATTGTCCTGATAATGTATGTTACATTAGGACAGATAGTAACCCAGTATTGTCCTGATAATGTATGTTACATCAGGACAGATAGTAACCCAGTATTGTCCTGATAATGTATCACAGTATGTTACATTAGGACAGATAGTAAACCCAGTATTGTCCTGCTAATGTATGTTACATCAGGACAGATAGTAAACCCAGTATTGTCCTGATAATGTATGTTACATCAGGACAGATAGTAACCCAGTATTGTCCTGATAATGTATGTTACATCAGGACAGATAGTAACCCAGTATTGTCCTGATAATGTATCACAGTATGTTACATTAGGACAGATAGTAAACCCAGTATTGTCCTGATAATGTATGTTACATCAGGACAGATAGTAACCCAGTATTGTCCTGATAATGTATGTTACATCAGGACAGATAGTAACCCAGTATTGTCCTGATAATGTATCACAGTATGTTACATTAGGACAGATAGTAAACCCAGTATTGTCCTGCTAATGTATATTACATTAGGACAGATAGTAAACCCAGTATTGTCCTGCTAATGTATGTTACATTAGGACAGATAGTAACCCAGTATTGTCCTGATAATGTATCACAGTATGTTACATTAGGACAGATAGTAACCCCAGTATTGTCCTGATAATGTATATTACATCAGGACAGATAGTAACCCAGTATTGTCCTGATAATGTATGTTACATCAGGACAGATAGTAACCCAGTATTGTCCTGATAATGTATGTTACATCAGGACAGATAGTAACCCAGTATTGTCCTGATAATGTATATTACATCAGGACAGATAGTAACCCAGTATTGTCCTGATAATGTATCACAGTATGTTACATTAGGACAGATAGTAACCCCAGTATTGTCCTGATAATGTATATTACATCAGGACAGATAGTAACCCAGTATTGTCCTGATAATGTATCACAGTATGTTACATTAGGACAGATAGTAAACCCAGTATTGTCCTGATAATGTATGTTACATCAGGACAGATAGTAACCCAGTATTGTCCTGATAATGTATCACAGTATGTTACATTAGGACAGATAGTAACCCAGTATTGTCCTGATAATGTATCACAGTATGTTACATTAGGACAGATAGTAAACCCAGTATTGTCCTGATAATGTATGTTACATCAGGACAGATAGTAACCCAGTATTGTCCTGATAATGTATCACAGTATGTTACATTAGGACAGATAGTAACCCCAGTATTGTCCTGCTAATGTATCACAGTATGTTACATTAGGACAGATAGTAACCCAGTATTGTCCTGATAATGTATCACAGTATGTTACATTAGGACAGATAGTAACCCCAGTATTGTCCTGATAATGTATCACAGTATGTTACATTAGGACAGATAGTAAACCCAGTATTGTCCTGCTAATGTATGTTACATCAGGACAGATAGTAAACCCAGTATTGTCCTGATAATGTATGTTACATCAGGACAGATAGTAAACCCAGTATTGTCCTGCTAATGTATATTACATAAGGACAGACTATACACCAAGTGTTATCCCGATAATGTATATTTTAATGCACTCTGATTGCTTCGCATTATTTCATTGGTAAATAATGTTGAAAACTGACAGGGGATTCATGTTTTACTGCTGGTTTTTATTTTTATATGACGTCACACAAAGTTCTGCTGACTGACTTGACTTTACTGAACTTGCTGAACTTTACTGTTTACAGTGTACATAGTTTGTAATACAATGTAGATCGAAACATTTTTTCACTGTCTAGAGTTGCTTGCTTAACCCTTTCACTGCCAGAGTCTCAGCACAGATTTTGACTTTGCCAGATTTTGACGTCATGGTAATTTACATCACAGTTATATGACGTTACATACTATGCAGCGCACTTCACGTTTCATCAATTAAAAATGAATGAGTTGTAGTTTACATTTCGAAACCTGAAACTTTTTAAAATAAGTACTGGCAATCGATATATGTAGACATATGTAGACAATCATGTCCTGGTTATCAAAACAACCTTGAATTTGAGATGACATCTCCAGATAATAACTTATTAATAATTTTTTCTGAATAAAATCTTTATACATGTGGCAATGACAGATACGCTTCCGTATGTTTGTAATCTGGGCTCAAAATGAGCATGAATTAGCATATCGACAACCAATTTTAAAACAATAAAACTAACAAACCTTTGTGTAACACGGTGTAGCAAGTTGATAGCCTGCACATGTATATGGATACCAAGCATAAACAGCAATTTTTTTTACTGTACTTGATTGGTAGGTGACGGTGACACAGAGGAGGAAATTATATATATATATTAGATCTAACCGCACCATCGCAAAACCATGGTCCGGAATCGCTATGCTCTTTCACGACCTAGTACGTGAGCACGTTGTAGCTTAACCGATTATATCGGCAGACTAGTATACGCGCTCGCATAATAGAAATAATGCACATTTTCTATTAATTATTTTACATATTTGCAAGTATTTCAAAATTAAAATTACCAAACACATCTGTGTCACTGTCATATCTAAAAGCATGTAAACATTACGCAACGAAATGATTCCACTTTATCGAGTATACACTGGGATAAGGAAATAAGATATGGTACAAATAATTTTCTTCTTGTCGTGGTATCAGTTCTAAAAGTCGTATTCGACCGTGTTTCTAAAAGTTCCATGTGTCAATCTCTACCATGACTCGGAAACACAGATTTACTGCCTTGTCAGACGAGCCGAGGTGGGGTTTGAACTCCTTTCCACTCGAGCAACATAAAAGCCACGACGACTCAATGTACAGATAGGGGAAAAGAATGACGTTTGCGTCATAAACAACATCACTTTTTCTTTATGATAAAAATGCGTTGAATTTCCACACAACTAATTATGCATAATATTTAGTATTTTGTAAATTAACCCAATTTTTAATCAATAGATTTTTCACCGAAATAAATAATTAAATGCAGTTTCATTGCAGTATATATTTTGATAATATATCAATTTATCATGTTCCCACTTTTCGTAAAACCCCTGGTAAATCAAAAAGTGAGAACATGATATTGACTAAAATTTTAACGTGTCCAGGTCAGTCAAGAAAGGGTTAACGAGACTACATCCCGCCAGATTATATGCATATAATGTAAAGGGGTTGTTACAATTTTCGAGCTTTTGGCGATTTGATATTGGTTTCGAAAACAAAGACATTTAGAACCCCGAACGTGTATAAATGTTTATATAGATGGGCGCCCTCATTGTTGTAAAACCACGGTCCGGAATCGTTATGCACTTGCCTACCCGTGGTTTCATGTACTCGTAATCACTCGTAGCTAATGAATATTTATAAAGGAGTAAGTGTGTTCAATTTATCCTATCACAGTAGGTGTGATCGGAAACGGATGTTATCGCGAAGTCCGTTGATCTAATACAATTCTGAAATTGTTCAATAGTCTCGATCTGATTAGCTGAGGAATGCGCAAGCACCGTTTATTCGCATTGGTTGAGGCTTTATGAACAATAAAAACAAAATAGCGATGGGGCTCCCTATACTGTTTGTTTACAGTTCATTGCAGATTTAGGAATCACTATGTCGGATTTTTCATTATTAACTGTTGAATATTTTTTTTCTATTGTGAAAATACACTTGGGTTATTTTTTCTTTATTAGAAAATGCACCTGGGTCATTTTTCTAAGGTGAAAAATATTTCCGTGCCTTTTCTATATCCGTAAAATAAGTTATCTGGAAAACGGGTAATTTTTCCTGATGGTATGGGTTGATTTTTCTGTTAACATTTGTCATAATAGTATGCAATTTCAGAGAACTTCAAGTTAAACATTTTACCTTTTATATATGACCTTGAATCTAGATACCATGCAGTCAGATGTCAGATGTGAAAAGCAGCCTATAAGAAAGTGACTGCACTTGTAGTCGTTACAAGAAGGAATTGCAACATTTATCAACAATTAAATCCTACGAGAAGAACTGAGACAAGATTTCACTGAATGTTGCCAATGTAAATTTTACGAAACCGGAAACGATCTTGCTCGACATTCTGTTGAGGTCACATGGTATGACACTAACTATTCCGACAAAACTAAACGGATTGGAACAGACCGAAAAGCGTAACGGATATCCATGATTCCTACGTAGAATAATGACCGACCCGGGGTAGTTTTTCTATGTGCTTAAAAACTAATTAATCGGTGTAACCATAATTCCTACGTTACTGTTTTCAAATCAGTAAAACGATGGGTACGACTCTCCCAATTGTTTTGGTTACGAGTCAGTCAACCGTAGGCATGACTTAGCCAAAGGGAATACAAGTTGAGATGAACAAGAATCGAGATGGCTCCGAGTTTACCAACATTCCACAAAGAAGTAAACACATTGCCATACAGGGTAGCAAATAAACAACACACAAAGGACAGAAAAGACGGAGATAGAATCGATAAAGAAATTGTGTGGTGCGTTTAGAAACAGAAATAGAGCGTTGAAATGTTTTGAGGAAGGAAATGAAGCTGAAACAAAATTAATAATTTGCCACCTTTCCTTGAATTTCCCCTGAAGCAACCTCAATCTGTCAAGGTTATTTATATAACACTTCTGTTCAATCGTGGAGACTCAAACTGGTCGGAGAATACCAATACTTTCTTTTGTTTTTATCTATTTAACTGTGGTATTCAATATTTTTATTTAGAAAAATGAATAATGGCAGTTTTCGGTGAAATACTTTCCACAATTTGACGTACATTCATGTTTGACATGCTTTCCGCATCGATGTAACAGCAGTGACCCATACACGTGCGATCGCTAATTAGGGGTGTTTGTATCATGTTGTTTTTATCATTTTCTGACTACTAGTAATTGCAGTGTGTGCAGTAGATTTGATTAGTATGTCTTTAAATTGTATAAAATGTGAATCGAAGAACTTTGTACGTTCGTCTGTCTGACAAAATCCTGCATCAGGCCAAAATTAAAGAGGAGATTGAAATACGCGATGGGTGGGGAATTTTGCTGTGGCATATCATGCATCGACGGGTTTGCAATATAAACATCGCGTTTTGGTGGTTTTTGCAGAAATACTCTGAGCCATATGTTGGCCATGACTATCAACAAGACGTAAGTATTCTCAAATGAATATGACGTCATCGTGACGTTTATCGTCAATTACTTCGTTCATTTGTTAAAATTTTACATCACTCTTTTTAACAGAAAGTAATATAATGCAATTGTTTATTAAAAAAAATCAAGAATCATGAATGATGAAAATCATGAATTTGCCAAACTTGTACATCGGCCCAATCGGCCCACTGGCAGTCAGGGCATGGTACAATCGACCCAAATCGGCCCGCTGGCAGTTAGGGGGTTAAAAAACAAAACATAAAAAATATACCATATCACTGAATCAGTATTGAAATTAACAAATTCATATGATAAATCAGTAATTAACTATTTGAAGTGCATCAGTATACTCAACAAAGTAATTTGGTCATAGATAAAGGTAGGAGCCAGCATAAGTCAACATTTCACGTCGTTTCTGTCATTAAAATGCTAATTCAAAATGTGCAGGCATGAGAATAGGGTTACTATTTGACTGTTTTACAAAAACTGACCCAGTATCGGCAATCCCCTGTCAGTTTTTGTAAAACAGTCATTTCTGACAGGGAATTGCTGATCCCCTGTCATTTTTTGTAAAACAGTCATTTCTGACAGGGAATTGCTGATCCCCTGTCAGTTTTTGTAAAACAGTCATTTCTGACAGGGAATTGCTGATCCCCTGTCAGTTTTTGTAAAACAGTCGCATGGTAACCCTTAATTACATACAATGTTAAGTACTTTATATACTGTTTTTATTTAGAGGAGAATGTGGAAAGTAACCTTCTTTTCAGTGCAGTCATTTATAAATGAAATTCCTCTAAAATAATTACAAGAAATTTGTACCTGAAAAACCACAGAAAAAAATATAGAACAAGGAATATTCTTTATAGCGGAACTACATTAAAATACATAGTACAGCACACTGTACATATGTTTAAAGTTTAGACTAATGTGCAGTTGTGGGTTGTTTTTTGTTTTCTAGCTTTATTTTATTAATTGATGCAATGATGATTTTCCATCATTAAATCAATTCAGATGTTTATCTGTTAAATAACTTTCTGCTTATTCTATTTGCTTTTAAATCAATTCATAGTAAACTGGTATTTAAGCACATAATGCCTCTTTTGTTAATACTTAGTCTTAGAATTACTGTGAATTATAAGGATTACAGAGACAGGGTTTATTATGCTTTCAATTTAATTTCAAAAGTTAAAGTAGGAGAACAAAAATTAAATCCTGGCCTCTTTTGTATTTGAATTACCTCTATGCACTATGTCAACAACGTTTTATAATACGTTACCTTAATACAGCAGTGGATATACATGTAGTGATAACTCGTCGTCATTAATGTGATTAAGACAGAAAAAGAAGGCAGATTGAGCTTGGCTATAGCCTAGATGTATACTATATATAGTCTCCTAATCTAAGAGTCACTTATTGTAGTAAAGAATTGGTGCAAAACAGTCTGTACTTGCATGGATACATGTGTTTAATAATATTGGGAAGTTATATCAAAATTGTTGTCACAAGTCAGGGGAGGTTATACATGCACGTGCATGATGTAAACTAGTTGTTGATTTCATGTGTATATCTAATTCATCTTTCGTAGGATCATTTTCAAATGTACATTTCATAGAAGTGATACTTTATCCAGTGTAAGTTTGAATAATTAATGTTTTCCTACATGTAGCTTTTGGATATTACATGAGAATGTTATCTTATATGTGTACATGTATCCTTTTATCATGGAGTACATAGTGATTAATCAAAACTGATCAATGTGAAATTAGATTTTTGTACATGTACATGTACATGTACATTTTGCACATAGAAGATTTCACAAAGACTTTGTATTCAAATTTAAATAACATTTTATGCAAGTTTTACTCAACAGGGGCAAAGGTAATATGTAAAAGAGGAACAAGTCTCATGAGATCACACTAGATACCATGAAAATAATTTTCTGGTGTAACAAGTCTTGAAAAATTGTCCCTGATACTGTGGAAATCTAATTTTCTGATGTACATGATCTCTCAGATGAGGTTTGATATAAAGGATTATTTTCACTTCTGGTGGTGATGTTACATAGCATATATATTCTTGGTTTCTGATGATGGTACGTCAAGACATGTAAATCTATTGTAAATTGTAACAAGTGCTACAGTTTAATCTACTTTTATACATGTATGAATGACATACTTTTACAATGCCTGTCATTCCAGAGATGAAGTTATTGAACAAGAGAGAGAATTACGCAAAGCTGCAGAAGAAAGACTTCGAGCTCATTTGACAGACCCATACCAAAATCCTGAGGTGAATCAGGAACTACGAGAAAGACTGCCACGTGCAAACAAGACAGATCCTTTAGAAGAGACATATTGTAAGAATGACATTGATCAAATCCCAGAAAAAGAAGTGACAGATGAAATAGAAAAGATAAAAAGTGCTGATACACAAAGGTATAGTAACTCATACATCTTATACTTCTCCATCAGCCAAAACAATACTGTCTACCGGTATTTCCAAATATACAGGTGTACAGGTATAATATTTTGCTGTCCTCTGAATCACACATTACTGTAGCTCTAATATTTTTGTGCAGACACACAGTCTGTCATCCCAGCTATGATTTTGAAATTTAAACTCATTGTCTTTGTAAACATGTGCCAATTTACCTGGGTAAACCTATACTTATGATTCTGTTTCATTTAAATGTCAGTTAACCATTGCATTATTTGGAGAATTCAAGCCTTGAATAAATTGACCATGATTTGAGCTGAAGACCTGTATCTGGACGAAGTCTATGATAACTTACATTGTATATGTATATTTGTTCCTGAAAACAAAAAATTACACATCAAATTTGTATTAACCCTTTCAACCCTACAGACCATAACAGACTAGGCGTAACAATAGAAGAGAGCATACTATCTTGATTTTCAGGGGTGAAAGGGTTAAGAAAAAGTGTGGCATAGACTAGTTATGATTTTTAGTCCCCTGTAGCTACATGTAGGTGGACCTTGGATTTGACTATAGGTTTTGTCTGTGTACAGTATGTCAGGCCATGGCCAGTTAATGTTTTGGTTAAAGTTATGCATTGATTAGTAATGACATGTATTAGTTCATCAATACTCACTGTTGTATCAGTTCCTTATGACTTTGGAACTAAGCAAGACACTCTTTATTTTGGGGAAATTAAAAAAAAATATCAGATGTTTTAAAAATTTTGACAAAGTTCAGATTTACAAAAATGTATATATATATCCCAAATTGATTAATGGTCAAAAATAATGAAAACAATTAAAGAAAATAAATTATGTCAGATCAGTGCAAAACTGTAACTGTTTGAATTTGGTCAAGCTTGGCAATATTTCTGTGAAACAAACACATCTTGCTCAGATTAATATCCTCAATATGCAGGTCCTGTAAACGGACCCCGTTCCCCGGTTTGGACTCATCTAATATTGATTAAGAAATTTTCAAGGGACTGAATATTTGTGGTCTTACAAATGTAAATGTGAGGTGGTTGCCTATGTGAAGTGGTCTTGCCCTTTCTACTTAGACATACATGTACATGTATTAATTCACCCTGAACTCCCAAGTAAGCACATTGTTCTTTCTTTTTTAAACACACACACACAGAGCATAAAACACATATCCCAGTAAATTATTCATAGCTGTTGTCTCCCTTCATGTGATAGAAGTTGAAAATTAAAATCTTTAACAAGAGTTATTTCCCTTTAACCATTTTTTCAACCTGCTGTATTTTTGAGTCATTGTGTGTTTGTAAGGGTTATTTCCCTTTATACATTTTTGACCAAGACATAGTTTCATAAAAATAGCATTTATTCTCATTTTTCCATTTTGGTTAAAACATTTCAGTTACAATATTAGATTTTCACCTCCTGTATTGTAATTAGATCAATAATAAGGCGTAAATTAGAAAATATAATTAGCACTTTAATATAAACACTACATGTAAATGTATTTTATCAATAAATGTGTACTTCAAATATTGAACTTTCTTTAAAAGAACATTGTCACTCAGTGTAACAACATTTTATTTTGGTATTGAATGCGGTAAACTCTGAAATTTATAAAAACATTTAAAAGTATTTTGTCATAAATATCAATATTTCATTGTATCTTGAGGTCTTAATGTGAGAAATCAGGGTTTGTTTGATTCTTAACCAGGATGTAATTAGTTTAATTTGACCCAAGGTCTCCTCCAGTTTGAAGCTGATCAGAAACCTTTCCATGCATGCTCAACCTGGTAAACAAAGATGTCAGAGAGTAACAAATTCAATATTGAAAGAAAGTGATCACAATCCAATGTAATATCTAACTGGAACATCTTTGTTGCCAGTGGGACTTGGACTTACACTGACTAGAGGTTTATGGTTTAGAGTGTGCTGCTCTGACCACTTGACCACTAAGGCGTAATCTATATTGGAAATTTTTATGTCTGACCTAAAATTGAACAAGAAATCTCACCCTTGTGAGATGAAAACTTGAACAGAAGACAAACTCAAATAACCTATAACTTATATAATTTTTGTACAGATATGATATTGATTATAGAAAACCTATTAATTTTGTCAATGCTTATCGTAAAACTAAAACTAGATGCTAATTAGATATATTGCTACTTGTAGTCACTAGATTATGATTTATTGGTGTATTATAAAAATGAGTCGTACAACGTACCGGCAGTTAGTGTTGTGCAGTCGGTTGATAACAGGAACTGATTATCTATTACTATCTCAGTATCAGTTGATGTTAACCAACCCGAGTTATCTATTGCAATCAGTTAAATCATATGACTGTTCTGTGTTTTTATAGTGAATTAATTTGTGTGTTGTATTTTTGAGATTGTTTCTTGATACCAGACTAGGTTTGTTTTTGTAAAAATTAAAAAATCTTCCATACGTCTGATCTTGCTTTATCATCTGTATGGTAAAAAAATAAACTCAGACATCTCCTCCTTCTGGATGCTTTTCATCTCTCACTTTCACTGAAACAGGGGATATTAATTTGGGTTTGTCCCTCTGTCCGTCTGTCTGTCTGTCACGCTTCATTTCTGTGCAATTTTGGTAACATATATTATCTGATTTTGATCAAACTTAGTAACAAGGTTAAATGCCTAAAGGTCTCAGCCAAGTTCGATCGCCACTTTTTGGGCATGTTATTTGGCAGAGTTATGGCCCCTTGATTAATGAAAAATGTCATTTTCTGTTGTTTCCATGCAATCAAAGTAACAAATATTATCCAATTTTCTTCAAACACGACAACAAGGTTAAATGCCTAAAGGGCCGGGCAAAGTTGGATCGCTCCTTTTGGCAGTGTTATGGCCCCTTGAATAATGAAAAATGTTCAATAACACATCTAACCCGTGTATAAGGCTTTAGTTTTTGTTCCATTTCCAAGCTATACACATACATCTTGTGTCAACAGCGTGAAAATTTCATGGTTCAACCTAACCTCAAAAGAGTTTACCTACAATATGATTACCACTTTATGAAAGGGGGGAAAGCAGGGTGATATAAATTCTACAAATTAGCTTGGTCATTTTTTATTTTTGATGGATATTTCAACCACATTGTTATTGTTGTCCATATTTCTGGATTTTAAATTAACAAATTATAGAATTTGATATGGTTTGATAGACGTTGTAATAAGAAAATCCTTAAATCCAAAGTGATCATCCTCTACAAAAAATCCCAATCAGTCATCTACATTGCATTGCCAAACTGATTTCTGACATTTTCTGATTATCAGAACTTTGCTACCTGCAGTAGATTTACATGTTTATAATTCAGGTACCGGTACATCTTGTTACGAATAAACTGGATTATTCTTGTTCATAGGGATGTTGATTAGATGTACATTGTACATCAGTTCTTGATTCTCTCTATTTGGGATCATTTAAATGCCCCATCACAATCTAAATAGGTTACTTTTTTATGCCCCGGCCTGAAAAGTCCACTGGGGCATGTAGTGTTTGTATCATCCATCTGTCTGTCTGTCTGTCTGCAGTCTGTCTGTCTGCAGTCTGTCTGTCTGTCTGTCTATCTGTCTGTTTGTCTGCTTACATATAAAGTGCAATATTTCAAATTTGGATTGTGATACAGTAACAAAACTTAGACTGTAAGTTCATCTAAAGGTTGCTCACACTTCACTGACATTACATGTCCCTGGGGGTTGGGTGGGATCAAATGTAAAACATTGCAAACATTTGATGGGACCGGGGGCATTTGTTTTTCACAAACACATCTTGTTTCCAATTAAAAAATATATACCCAATGCAATAATGCAATATTAGAATGCAGAAAAATTGGGGATGCAAAAAAGGTCAATTTCAATTAAACATATTGTTTGTATTATCAATATGCTTAACCCCAATCGTAGTCCGACCATTCAGACATTTACATGGTCAAGACAAATTTATAATCAGCATTTCTAAGTTTGTTTCAATAAAAAAACATGGAACTAAATTGTTATTTGTCCTTCTACATCTAATTCATAGAAACTTTATGGGTGTTTTTTAACTCACCTGAGCCAAAGGCTCATGTGAGTTATTGTGATCACCCCCAGTCCGGCATCCAGCCGCCCATAAACTTTTCATATTTTCAACTACTTCTATGAAACTACTGAAGGGATTTTGACGAAACTTTACAGGAAGCAAATACTCAAGGTACTCTACCAAGATTTTAGTTTTCCGCCATACCAGCCCTGGGTGGATCCTGAATGGGGCAAAATAGGTCACATAAGGTACCCCTCTTTAAAAATCTTCTTCTCCAGAATCGATACATGAATTGAAAAACAGATTGTTTCTGAGTGATCTTCATGGATGTATGATGTAAGCTAGTAATTTTCATAGAAATCAGAGTATTCATTTTTTCATCTCCCCTTGCATTCACTATAATGCATTCTTTCAATTTGTTTTACTTGTATATAGGTGACGAAATGTTTTTGAGCACGAATTTTGCTGAATTGTAGTTTCTAGATATATTTATGAATTTCTTAAAACTGCAATATTTATGTTTCTTGTCCAGATCAGCCTACATGTACATATTCTTCTTGGTCTTCTTTCCACATTTGTAGATGGTTCTCAGGTGAGCAATTGAGGCTGTCTTGTTTATTCCAGTTTGATCAACCTTGGCCCAATTACTTTTTACAACACCTACATGTACTTTTGTAGTTTACTCTCAAATTACTTAAGTTAAGGCAGGTCAAAAACTAAAAGAAAAGAAAACCATCATTTCATTGACATTTGTGTCTCATATTACAGATCACATGATACATTACATAATAGCTAGTATAAGAGTTTGAGATTTTTGCTTCACCAAATCTCATACCAGCTATAGAACTGAAATGATAATGATGACAAACAGCATATAAATAATACAAACACATGTAATTTAATCCTTTTATTTCTTTCGTTACCGCCTGCGGTTGTCTAGTGGTAGGGCATTGGACTCACAAACAAAATATCCTGGGTTCAAGTCCCAGTACCAGGTCATACCAAAGACTTTTTAAAAATGGTAGTGACTGTTCCTTCACCAAGTGCTTGGCATTTGAAGTGAAAGTCCCGGTTCTTTTGGATGAGAACTAAAGTGATATAAGCTGTCACAATGATTATTTTTGTCCCCTGACATATAGTCGTGAGTATGATAAAATATGTGTTCAAATACATTATCAAACATGTAAAACGTTGTAAAAGATCTTCTTTTCGAAGTTATTTGTTTTTTAAGATTTGAGTTTTCCCGTACCTTAAAAATTCCAAATGTATTTCTGTATGCAATGACCTTTCAGATTAACTCTTTTGCCATATCAAATGTACTTTGTAATTCAGTCAGGGGATTTCAGTCCTTTACGCCCTCGGACTATGTTAAAGTCGACCGATTTTTATGTGTTTTATATTTATTTTAAAAATACAGGACGTGATTTTTATCGGAAAGTGCATGTATTATGTAAAATATATGCTTTTCAACACTGTTTTAAATACCTGAAAAAAAATCGGATGAATATATGATTAAATATATCTGCCACTAGAAGAATTTTTTCTGATCTTTAATGTTACCCTGAATGCTGACGTTGACAAAATCAAAATAATATAAATGTGAAAAGTATGCATACTTCATGTTTTACAATCGTGCCGCCATGTCCAGTGGAATTTGGCAGTTCATGATCATATGTGTCAAGAATGATCAAGCCGAGAATGCAATAAGACGAGTTAAAAATGGCTCGAGATCACCTGATATACCCGTCACGTGGACAATTTCAGAAACTAATGTTTTGAAATGACGAAAAAGACAAACTTTGCCTGATTTAGTTATGAAATGATGATGTACGAAAATAAACGCAAAGGGTAATAAAACTAGAATGTATATTAACTGCAAATACATGTAGCACTTGTTTTTTTGCTCACTTGGTAATCTTCGTAAAAAAATTATTGAAAGTTAATTTGCAATGCTCAAAGTATGGCAGACACAAAATAACTGATATTACGGGTTACATTTTGCATGTAACATTTTTCACCTATGACAGCTCATATCACTTTAAAACTAGTCCTGTGTTATGATAGGTATGGCACGTAGTAGAACCCTCACTGCATTGGCATCAGTCCATAGCACAGGTCAAAATTTGTGCCACTTCACCTAAAGCTTGTGACAACTCCATATGCATGATATAAGTCAAAAATTCTTTACAGGATGTAAAACAGCAAAAAACAAAAACAAAACAAAAAACAGTCAAACATAATTCTGTTGTTGATCTAGACATATGTATGTATTGTATATATTACTATGAAACTTGAGAGATAATTTACTTACATTTATTTCTAAGAATTATACAGACTAACAATCAATTGTATTACAGGTAAAAATGATTATTTTACATCATACTTGTTTTAACACAGGTAAAAAAATAAAGTTAACAGCACACCTGGACCGAGTTTTTTTTTATTTTTTCAAATTCAAACAAAAGCCACACAAAAAACTTAATTAAAGTTTAATATTATCACATTTTTACTTCAATTCCAAAGTCAAAAATCAGCATGACTAGAATATCAGCAAATATCACACTGTTTTCAGCATTGGAAACTAACCAATTACATCTTGAAGTTTGGTTTTTGGTTTAGTCAGTGTTGTTGGTATAAGTGTACTTTAGTTTTGGGCCCATTTAAACAGAACAGTTGGAAATTTCAAGTTGTGACAATAAAGCTCACAGCAAAAACCATCAGTTATAATCAAATTGATGTTTGCTTTTTAGACATCAGTAAATGTACGAGAGTGGTTATTATTTCCAACCAAGAAACTGTGTATAAATTCCCGGTACATCATCCGGCTATTATGCGTTGATAAAAAGAGATGATCGCCAATTCATATGCCCCATCGATTCTCACCATACAACAGTATTTCTATATTCAAAGGATAATAGAGTCTGTATTGTAAGACACGAATACTTTGTAAGTCGTCTCGCATTGAACAAGGATACAACAGGAATAATAGGTGTACAGAGCTACGGAATTAATGACTCTGCCGGATGAAACAACTCAATTGACAATATTGATGATTTGTTTACATTTCTCTGCTCATGTAATTTCAAACGTTGTCAGTCATTGAATTCCGCTCATATTTCTTTACATCTTATTCCAAGACTTGGCCCGACAAAATCCTGCTTGCCAGATGTAATTAGACCTTTACCAAATGGAGAGTAGTAAATGTATCACTGATTCAAACAAATTCCTAGATTAGAAAAACGGACATTTAAAAACCAGTTATCCTTAGTGAAAATTAAAGATTGCTTTCACGTCCCATAGGAAAACGGTAAAATGGAGAGGAAAAAAAAGCATTTCACTTGCAGGAAAATTTTATGCGAATGATGTAGCATTTTCTAGTAAAGGTAAACATTATTTGGAAACCGGCAATGATATGAAGTGATTAAAATTGATTGTAAGCTCACCAATATTCCCTGCAGGTTCAACTTTGCGGGTTTCTGATGAAAATTCGACAAATGATCCAAGTGCTGGTGTTTGATCTGTCAGGGGTTAGCGGGAAAGCAAACATTAAGTTATTCTATTATATTTGATGAAATTTGTGCAATTCTGACTAAGTCAATAAAACATAATTCACTTCTGTTTGCGGAGGTAAATTTGGTGCCCATACCTTAATTAACCTCGAAGGGATGAAGAGCTCCGCTATGTAAACGCTGCTAATTCATTGACAAGGGGTTGAAGTGATTCCGTTATTTGACTGTTTTTCTTATCAAGTCCGCCTTAACTCGCAATGAAACCAAGAGTCACTACCATTCCGTCTAATCAGTTTTGTTAATAAGTGATTAATGGTAGTGCGTGGTGGAGTTGGAGAGTGATGGATTTGCCAGTTTTGATCCTTCGATAAACTTGCCAAATAATGAATTTTTATCATTCAGTGTCATCGGAATTAATCAAGCATCAGTTTTTCGTGTTCAGGAAAATTACATTAGAATACTCTGTAGCTTTACAATAATCTGTTATTTGATATAACGACATTTTTATGATAATTTAATTGCAATCAGATAGATGATTTTTACCTGTCATCAGTTTCCAGGTGAATAGATTTGTATTCTACATCAACTGTTTATGGAGTTTGAAGTGCAAAAATCTCAACTTTATTACAGCATTCAAAGGAAATGCAGTCAGAAAATTTGCAAATAAAAAATAATAAAAATAAATAAATAAATAATTAGAATAGGAATTTGAAGCTGTCCTAAATGCTCAGGGACATGTGAAATGAAATGAAGTTGATTTTATTTCTACATTACAATGTTCAATATTAAGATGAGGTAACATCTGATATTTTACCAAATTTTTACCAGTATTATGCTGACGATGAAATTGGAAATATGACTCAGGTGAATAAAAAGCTGACTAATATAATTATTTAAAAGTTCAATAAAATCATATGTTTGTCTCATCAACTCTTCAATAAATTCATTAATAAAGTCTAGACTTTTACCTGTGGCATAGGTAGCAGTTGTAAGATACAAACATTTAAAGGGAGACAACTCTTATACTAAATCTGATGTTTTGTTTTTTTGTTTATACTAAAAGTGGATTCATTATCATGTATATATGTATACATATGTTTTCTAATCTCTAACCCATAGAACTGTATCTCAGAGAAAGAATTCATCTTTTGATTTCTGTGTTTGACAACATACATTTGATTTTGTAGTCTTTTGTATTGTGTGTTTATTTAGCAATCAACAGTTCTAGAGATGTATCTTATACAAATGTAATTACGATAGCAATAAGGACCTTCAAATACAATGCTGACAAGTAGTTTGAGTTTACAAACATATTTAGTCAAATTTATCTCTGATTTAAGTTTACATAAGGTCACAACAATGCTTGAATTAACATTGATACAGTGTAGAGTCAACAAGCATCTGATCGTCACTGATCATATTTGAGTTTTGCAAGTAAATTTGCTTATTTTATCTAATACAAATATTACCATTGCCTCAACAAGCAATTGTCAGTCAGTAAATCGGTGCTAGATTGATTGTTTTGCAAGTTTAACAAATAAATTTAACTGGAGATATGATGCTATCCTGATTATCAGCAATGCTGTTTTGATTTGCGTTTTGCAAACAGTCTTTCTTTGTTGAAGCTTGTATCATTGTGTACTTCTATTAGATACACAAACTTTGCTGTGAAAATATTCCCTGTTTTTCATGTGTAAACCCAAATATCACTTGATATCATCATAGAAAATTCAAACACAAATTGACAGAATGTTGTTTAATCAGGCAAATATTGTACACTTTTGTCATTAAGTACGGCTACAGATGATTTACAAAGCAAAAAGATAAATAGTTTGTAGACATATTGCTTGTGAAATGTAGTATGTCCACATTCCAGTTTGTGTACAGTGAATAAGTGTATCATTTATGTGTTTACTGTTTCAATTACTGCTTGAAATAATCTAGCTAATCTGTCTGTATATGTTTACAATATATTTATAATACTTTACAATCAGACAATTTCATTGCGGTTTAAATTTCATTTATTTTGTTGTTTTCATTTATAAATGAAATTCAAACCATGACAAAATTTACATAAATCATACCAAATGATATTTATAGTTTCCTTTACAAACATTTTTTTTTTTTTCGTTTCTATGAAATTAAATGTCATCAGATTGGTAACATTTTTAAAATAATAAAAATTTTAACCCTATGAAATTTTCTGATTCTACAGTGTATATATATATATATATATATATATATATATATATATATATATATATATATATATATATATATATATATATATATATATATATATATATATATATATATATATATATACAGTGAAACCTGTATATAGGGGCCACCCAAGGGACCAGAAAATATTTACCTTTATGTGCAGGTGGCCCTTATACACAGGTTCAATTTAGTTGATGTATGCAGACTTGAAAAAACTGGCCTTTATAAACAGGTAATCCTTATATAGAGGTGGCCGCTATAGCAGGTTTTACTGTAAATATGAATATATATTACATGAAATAAAAATAACCTTACACAGGAGACCACGTCACAGTTAAGGTCATGAATTCGTAATTAGACCATGGAGTCAAAGATAAATTTAAATCTTTTTATGTCTTTTAACAGACCCGTTGAAACAAAAAATGATGACCTTCATCACAATTTTCCCTTTATTTTTCCCTCTGATAAATCTGGATTTTGTGAGATTTGTATTGTGAAATATAAAGGATTATTTATTAATTATCAAATGAAATCAAATAATATTTAGATTTGAAATGATACAACAATTTGTAAATATAAGAATCTTAAATAAACTTAAATGATGAATTTTGTGTAGGAAAAATATGAAAAAGTGAAATATTGTATTCCACTGGTCATACTGTTTTACATGTACCATTAAGCATCATTAATATGCAGTTCAGTTCAATATGACTGACTTCTTAGATACATCTTGATTCTCAAACTTCCTTCATTGAGACATTATGCCCCATGATAGAAAATTGTCCATTTGTTGCCTTCTCTTTTGGTCTAGATCTGGTTGCAACATTTTGTTTTTTTTTTCAAATAATGTTATCCATGTTAATATCATCAAGATCTAAGATCAGTCGGATATTGGTCAAGATTTGGAAATATTTGCTACAGTTATGGGACTTTACTATCTTAATTAATGGATTACCTGTCAGAACAGAGATGTATTTTTTTTCTACTTTTCAGATGTTTCCAAGCAATGTTATGTCAGAAATTTGTTTGCTTTTCTAATATGTTTTGTTTTGCTTTGTTCAGAGTTCAAAGTTCCCAAGATTTTAATATTGAAGAAATAGAAGCTCAGATTATCCAACCTGACACAAGTTCATATCCTCAGGATAGCAGCAAAAATATGCAAGGTGAGTAGTCTTTGTCATTTATAAGAATGTTTTGATACATCAAGTTGTTTGTTTGTTTATTATTGTTTTTAACGTCCCACTCAAGAATCTTTCACTCATATGGAGACATCACCAAATGGCGATGAAGGGCTTAAAATTTTTTGGCCTATGCTCGGCACTTGCGGCCATTGAGCAGTGAGGGTTCTTTAACATGCCAACACCTACTTGGACACGGGACCTAGATTTTTATTGTCTCATCCGAAGGACAGGAAACCAACCTGCCGTCAGCTGGACTCGAACTCATGACCTCACAATCAAGAGTCTAGCACACTATTGACTCTGCCAAGACAGCTCTTGTCGTCTTGATACATCAAAGTTTCTTCTGTAATTGTTATAATTAAGCTGTAGCTATCATTTATTATTATTATTGTTGTCGGTGTTTTTATCATTATTAGAGTCATTCGACTTTAGGTTGGATGACCCTATTGTTATTGTATTAATTATTATTATTATTATTCTTTATTATTATTTTTTTTATGCCTCTGGCCTGAAAGGTCTGCAGAGGTCATCAGACTCAGCCAAGGCCGAGGTTATCAGATCAAAGGTCAAGTTCTTCCCTCAATTCGAAAATTCAAAATCTAAATTAAAGTTTATCAGATCAAAGGTCAAAGTCGTTGCTCAGTTATGGATGTTTCAAGTCCCCAAACAAAAGCTCATTTTCATTATTATCTTTATCATTAATTCTACTGATGTTGTTAACTTAATCAATATCATATTTATTATCATTGTAGATTCAGGTGCAGTTTTTAAGAAATCTGTTACCATGGATATGAATAAATCAACAACAGAGAATCACCAGCCTGGTATCTTGAGTAGTACAGCTCAGTTTCAGACACCTAATATGTCTTGTCCCACATCTTCAGGACAACCAGGTGGTCAATATGGATCTTATGTGCCTTCCTTTATGAGCCCACAAATGTATTTTAATTCATCTTATCCTGCACCATTTATGAACCCCACTGCATTGTATTCTTACAATATGGTATCTCCCAGGGCTCCATTAAGAAATGTTGGAAGTGATCCACAAAATCCAGGAATCCAGTCACATCCTGTGTCTCCACAAAAGGTTCCGAGCTTAAATGCTGAATCTCATAACTCCAGTGTAGGTGCTGATATGGATGTGTCTTTGAATGTGGATGACCTGAAATCCAGTCCTCAAGGAAACGAAAATATCACAGGCATGTCAAGGTCTGGATCATCAAATCCAGTTCCAGGAAATCTGGACTCTCAGAATGGTGCTACGTCACAAACACTAGGATTATCATCACATCTACATCTGAATCAACCTGTAATGAACTCATCTATACCAAGCCATCCTGTCTTGCCCAGTTTGTATTCACATGGGTATAGTCCATTGGCCTCCAGTGGTATTGGTACTGATCAGTCTAAACAGATTTCATTTTTGCTGTCAGAGCTTGACAGTGTCAAAAGTCAAAACAAAAAGGTTGGTTTTCCGTTTAAGAATAGATATTATAGACTGTTTCAATGCAGAATTTAAATATTTGCTATAATAGACTATTTTAGTGAAAAATATAGTAGCATTTGAATATTTGATATAGATCTAATAGACTATTTTAAGTACAATTTAAGTATTAGATGTAATAGACTATTTTAATGTAGAATTCAAATATTTGATATGATAGACTCTTTTAATATAGAATTATGGTATTTGATATGAAAAACATGCATCAAAGAGTCTTGGACCCAATTCAATTCTTTATTACTTTGTACCATACGATCACTATCATAAAATCTATTATTGTCATCTTAAGTTAGAGAATATTCTTAGTTTGTCTGGCTTAGCGAGATCTCATGATAACCTGAAGTTAAATTGTGTTCTCAGACTTGAGTAATCTGTAAACCTGATTGAATTTGGCTTTGGAACATCACTTCATGAGAAAATTAATTGATGTTTTTAATCATATCATAATCATATTCAAGCGTAAAAATGGGAATTTATAATTTATCATATTCCTTGTAGACCCTTATAAGATTTAGGTGATATTAAACTATTTACCAATAATGTGTTTTTGATATTTTCATCTTATCAAGATGAAGTGCTCATCATAATGTCTTTTTATTTCCAGTTAGCAGAAAAGCTTGTTCATGCAGAGAGAGAACTTGAGATTTCTCATATTCGAACAAAAACTGAAGATGTTGATATGGCGACATTGAATGAGGCTGCCGCTGCTGCAGGTATAGTAATATATGGAATTTATAGTAGATTAAGAACGAATGGATAAAATTGAAAAACAATCTAAAACTCATATGATAAGATTAATCTTGATGATATTATATTTGTCAATTTTCCATGGTGCTATACTCTTGAGAATTATCAGATTAGTGCATTTTCCTTCCACCTCCCACCCCATAAATAGTGGCACATATATATGTATTGTGTCAACCATATTAATTCATGATGCTACATACTTGGGTAATATGGGCCAATTTTTGAAATTTTATTCTGTAATGAAAGTCTAAAAACAATTTAATAAAATCTCTCTCTCTCTCTCTCTCTCTCTCTCTCTCTCTCTCTCTCTCTCTCTCTCTCTCTCTCTCTCTCTCTCTCTCTCTCTCTCTCTCTCTCTCTCTCTCTCTCTCTCTCTCTCTCTCTCTCTCACTCATTATTTGTCGGCTAGTATGATAAAAACATTTATTATTTGAAAATTGTTATCTATTCTTGTCATTGTCAAATGCAATTGATTGTCATCTCAGCTTTCCAGATTATTGCGAGGATACAGTCATTAAATTTCCAGAAACAGTCAATACCAAAAGTAGAATCAAGACTGCTTCATAATTTCCTTGACAATAAAGTCATTTTATACCACTTATTAATTTTAGCCCCATACTTTAATCACGATGATGTCGCTTTTTGAACAGTGATTGAGTGTCATATTTTTTCCTCTGCAGTCTTCCAGGTAATAACTTCATTTTATTGATCTTAATGTACAAATTGGCGATTTCTCTCTTGTGATGGATCGTATGCCATCCTATTTGGTTTTAACATTGCAGCGTTTATTGATCATTGTGAATTAATTGTACTGCAACAGTTCCCATTTAGTCTGACAATACTACACTTTGATGTCGGTTAGGCAAGTCTATCTCTCTAAATCATCATGTCAGAGATTGTACCACTCATCCGTTAGCGCTCCACGATTGATAGATATTGTGATTGTTTTATTACTATTTTGTCGTTTTATAGATCTTAGGTTTCTGCTAATTGTTTTTCATCTGATGTGTTTCCCATAGTCATTATTTTCTTAATTTCATCGGGCAGTTATGATTTGTTTTAGTCTGAAAGTTTCTATATATCTTCTTTTGCAGATTAATAATATCTCTTTTTTTCTCTGTCTTTCACTTCTATTTCATTTCATTCTCTCTACCTCTGTTTTATAGCTCTTTAATTTTCACTTTCTCTTGGTAAAAGAGCATTTAAAAAGCAAAAAATAATGATCACTTCATGTGAGTTTTCTTTGAGAACTTTTTCAGAGTTTATTCTAAGAACACAAGATACCATTACAAATCTGGCATTCTTCTGAGATTAATGATAGTTCAGGGTATGGCACCATTTGACACAAGAATTTACCTAAATCTGTGAATATCTTTAACACTAACACCTTACTCAGCCAATCAGGTTTCAGAATTTTGTTAAGTAAAATTTTAGGCTTAATTCTTAAGTTTTGTGGTGTCAAGATACTAACATAAAACGTGACGACAGGTATGAGGAATGGCTTTATGATTTATAATCCCAGCATACCTGTATTTATAATTCCAAGATATTTCAACTCAGGCATTCATCACTGCTTTGAATATTTCCTATGAACATAAATTTATAAAGATCATATTGACCCATTAAAATATGTGTCTGAGGTTGCAGATGTTACATGAAAGAAGGACAATTATGGGTCTCAACAAGAATGTAAATCTTACATGTAAGTCATTCAGTAACTCTTTCTGCATTGTTCTAAGTAGTAATGAGATGGGATAATCAAGAGACTGGTCATCTTTTCAGGCAAAATATATGAATAAATTTTTATAGGTCTGTGTGACAGGTCCTGACATAAAATAGCCCTAAACCTGTTCATGTTCAATAGATGTAAAGGTATACACTATTCTTACATAATCTACGGACCACATTTTTTGTTTTTGTTCTTTTTTTCAAATCATGTACAGTAAAACAATTCAAATACAAAATTGATAAAACAGTTTGAATTAGAGTCATTTATATTGATTTGAAGGTTTAGTACAAGAGGTACAGGCTGCTCAGAAGAAGAAAGAAGAGAGCATGATGGGAAGGATCAAAGTAGCAACTGAAGAGAAGGATGAGGCCTTGAGTAGATTAAAGGTGATGGAACGAAGACTTGATGAGTAAGTTTGTATACAAATACATATACAGTAGAACTTCGATGAGTCGAACTTCAATGAGTCGAATTTCTCGTTGTTTCGAACTTTTTACAAAGTCCCGATTTATTTCATTATATATCCTTACTAAAAAACAATTTATAAATCGAACTTTCATGAGTCGAATTTCTCGGTGTGTCGAACAAAACTGGCAGTCCCATCGCTGTAAAAACAAATCGAAGTCGAAGTTTACCTGTATACAAGATGTAAATTACCCCGTGGTGATTTTCACACCTATCCGACTACGTTGAACAATGGACACGTGTTTATTGATAAACACCCAGGACAGTATAAAAATAACAACATGATTTAAGTAATTAAATGTAATAAGCAGACGCTAATTGATTATTGATTGTTTGTGACTGTGTCAGACTCAAATATGCAAATTACCGGCAGTTGTGTTGGTTGTTTACCATCTCGTAGCTTGGGTCATTATAAGTTATCGATTTGTAAAAACAAAACGAAATGACCCGATAATATACAGTAAGCATTTTCTACTCAAACTCAAAGTGTCACTTTTTTAGAAAAAACAGCATGAAATGAACGGTATCGGCAATTTGATGTGAAAAAAAATATTTTAATGTGTAGTAACTAGTGCTGCATGATACATGTATTGACTTTCGTTTTGTGTTGATAATCTGTAAATTCATGTGTCGGATGTGATTCAACACAAGGGTATAACTATAAATAGTAACTGGTTTTTACTAAATTATTTTGATTACTTTCGTCTTTTTACTTTGTTTGTGTACGTAATTATGTATGCCAATGATTTAATAATTATGATAAATATAGCAATTAAATTGGTGACAAAATATTTTAGCTTCTTGGTTTTTTTCTTAACTCTGAGTCAACGTTGTGTTTCTCGTATAGGCGCTTGGATTACGATTTTTCTGCAGAATGTTTGGATTTATTCTCTGAGTATAAAATAAATACATTGTATCTACATTAAATAGGCCGTAAATGATTTTAGTCGATTAGATTCTAGGTCATGATCCCAGCACCTATATAGTTACACAGTCACGTACAATAGATGTTTTGTGTGGCATGTCGTTATGGAGACAGTGCACTGAGTAAATTTTAGATTTTTCGATCACCATTCATGAGTCAAAGTCCCGATGTTTCGAACTTTTTTAGGCGGTCCCTTGAACTTCGACTCATCAAAGTTCTACTGTATATCAAACTTTGATTATTCTCAGGTGACCTTGACCCAACACCTTAGACTTCAGATTTTTACCAATTCTGAATATCCTCAATTTCAGAATTTCCTGAAATCTGATTGCTTATGAAAGTCATATTTAGCATATTCTAAGACTCAAGTAGGTTCCAAAATCCTAATTGACAAGGCATAGACATGTAGTTTCAATGTTGAAACTTTCTGTAGTGTTATTTCTTCATTTCTATTCAAGTTTTACTAAGTGTCCAAATCTGTTTTCCACAATACAATGGAACCTGTCTTTAGAGACCACTGTCATGAAAGTCCACCTGTCTGTTGAGACCACATTTTGAAAACCAACTAGTTAAATAACTCGCTAAATAATATCTGTTTTGAAAGACCACATTTCAGTGACAGATGAGATGGTATCTCTAGACAGGTTCCAATGTATGTAAATCCTCATTCTTAACCTGTTTACAGGGGATACTCAGACTTAGCTGACCTTTCTGATTTAGAGGACTTTGATGAAGATGAAGTACATGAGGTAAATTTCACACAATTACATTTTTTTTTATCTGTGATAAGAGGCAAAGTCGTCCTCTCATTGTTTTTGAAGTGCCAAAATTAAGCTCTAGGGGTAAACTGAATTCGCTTAGGTGCATTTGATTTTCATATTGGTGCCGCCTCATCTTACAAATGTTGATTAAGGGTAGACAATTCTTGTTGCTACAATTGTTATCACTAATTTAGAAGTTCTGTCAGGACCCAGTGGGTTCACTGAATATTTCCAAATCATTTTATACATGATTGTTCAGGATTTGATGAAACTGACTGTTGATCAGATTATCATAGAGAGTAGGACAAAATCCTAAACCAAAAAACTGTTGTATATTGATTTCTGCCAAACTGCTGAAACAAACAACAGTCTCAATCAAACAAAAGTTAGATATCAATTTCCTTATTGAACATGTTCATATAAGAATCTATTTGAAATATTCTCTAGGAGTACTATAGTATTTTATGTGTAGATTTACATGTATCATTGACATTATGAGTAAAAATGTGCCAGAGTGTTTCTGTTCAAGTCCAGTTATCAAAGTACAGAGTGCTATATTTTTATACCAGCAGGCTGTTTCTTATTTACATTGATGAAAGGAAGTGACAGTGAATAAAGATATCGAAAAAATAGCATGCTAAGTTTTCCAAAATAATTGAAAATCTATCCCTCTTATCATAGTTTGAAACTGCACTAGTCCATGTATGTAGATTGCAGATCATGCAGGACATGGTGGCCCACAGTACGGTTCTAAAGTTGGTGAATGGGAAAAATATGAAAAATCTTTCTTCAAGCATTTTTGTTTCAATGTGTAACAATCATATACAAATGTATACTTCAAGTGAAAAATAATGTTTCAAATCTTGGTAAATCTGTGATACACCAGTGACTACTTGAAATGACCCTTAATTGAACCTATTAAATGGAAAGAGTAAACTATCTTGAAAAGTACTTAAATCGTTGAAAATATGTTAACTCTTTGAATGAATATGCAAACTAAACACAAGTCATTTGTCTTTCCAAAACATTTTTTCAGTGACCTTCAGGGTCAAGGTCAAATGATATTCTCCAAATGAAAAGGTATCTAGAAGCTTGTGATACTGATGTGATTTTTTGCTTCATTGGTGATAAGATTATCGTGTGTTATTTAGATGTTGGGTTTGAGTGGTGGCTTAGAGGTGTCATTTTTGTTTAAGGCTGTTGAAGTCATGTATTGTATATAAATATATTTTTTATATTTTTGTTTTATTGCTGTGATGTTGTGATTTTCAAAACTATTTTTTTGTTACTGTAAATTAAAATGTCATAATGTCATTTTTTTTTAATTTCAATTTCTGTGCATCATATATTGCAAATGGTAATGAAATTATCAAGTTTATTTAAGATATAAAAAGTATGGACAATAAGGTGTATAAAATTTTGTTCCACCAATTTATTTTAATTGCTTAAAACATAAAATAAAATAATAAGAATTAAAATCAAAATAATTAGTAAATGTACATAAAAACTTAATGTTGAAGGAAAGGAATATTCCATACTAAGCTCCGTCAAATCGGAGAGTTCTAACAGCAGCTCCATGAAGTATGTACTCCAGAATAACCAAAGAACTCTAAATTTGGATATGATATTGATTTTTGTCATCGTACAAAATGTACATGGATGATAAGAGGTCTCATAAACGTTCCATTGCTGTTTATCACAATAAAATCCTTGTTTTTAGTTATTAAAAGACTTAACTTCCAGCGCAATCATAATGTCGCAATTACTCACGGCTGGAATGTCTTAATGCTGCCAAAATCCTAATAAAACAGTGAAGTTAATTCATAGATTTACAGCACATACTTCTCGACCAAGATTAAATTTGTGAAACTCAGTGGCTATGGGATGAAAGATTTATTAAATATATTGATTGCAGTGTTATCTAATCTTTCATGAACATGAACTAGTGTATTTGCAAACAGTTGGTAAAGTCTTGCATATTTAGATAGATTACCAGAACATATATGATACTTTATATCTCAGTGTTATGATTTGGCCAATCTGTTTGATCTAAATTCACTTGTTTTTTTTTTACTTTTATTTTCACATGTTTTAAATTCAAGATACAATTCAGACCATATTAAAATGATAATACTTGTACTGTCCATGTTTAAGTATAGATATATGTCTATTTCTATTTACTTTTTTTACCTCACAGCATAATTAAGTTACATGGCTGTGAGACCTGACTTCATTACCATTGAAATATATACTACAATGAACAAATGAAATATTTTGGTCTAAAACATTTAGATAACTTGATATCTTTCATGGCTTTTCACAACTTCAGAAAATAATTTGTGTCAGCTGTATGAAGAAAATATAATAAAACCAGATGTAATCCATGTTATTTCCTGTCCACATGGAGGTGGGGGTGAAATAAGTGTTCTGTTATTATCCTGCAATCCCATATTGAACAGAAATTTAATATACAGTTATCAGTTTCAAATTAAGGGGATATAAGGATTTATAAACTCATAGAAATGTTGTTCCTAAGGGATGAATGCAGAAATGTGTATTAAATTACTTTCAATCTCAAGTATTATTAAATATATACATGCATATCTCTCTCTGTCTCTCTCTCTCTCTCTCTCTCTGCCTCTCTCTCTGTCTGTCCCTCTCTCTCTCTGTCTGTCCCTCTCTCTCTCTGTCTCTCTCTCTCTCTCTCTCTCTCTCTCTCTCTCTCTCTCTCTCTCTCTCTCTCTCTCTCTCTCTCTCTCTCTCTCTCTCTCTCATTCTCTCTCTCTCTCTCATCTCTGTCTCTCTCTCTCTCTCTCTCTCTCTCTCATTCTCTCTCTCTCTCTCTCTCTCTCTCTCTGCAAACAAGAAAACTACAAATTATCGCGTAAATTTTATTTACTGACCTCTGCAAGTTCATTTCAAAAGAACTAAGAATTGAAAACAGATTTACGTAAATTGACATTTCTGTCTGTTTCTTTAGTTTATATACATCCTCTTATATTTCACAGGGAATCGAGAACTTGATATCACAAATAGATCCATTCTATGTATCAAATAGAAAATATTCTTCACTGCTCAAAAAGTTGGAGAACATAAAATCAAGACAAAGGGAGATAACTATGGAGAGTATGCAAACACTTATAGAAGAAAGGGATTTAGCTCTTGCAAAGGTATTTTATGTCTACATGTAAATGAATTTAATCTTATCTAATGAAGCAACCATGATGGATCTGTTTTAGCTCAAGGCAATGCCTTAGATCATATTATCTTACTTGATATAGAACTATACAAGACACTGTTTTGGTAAGTTTTTAGCTCTGTTGGCCCTTCGGGCCAAGTGAGCTATTGCTATGGCCAGTTGTCTGTAGTCCGTCATTGTAAATTTTGCATTTAAACATCTTCTTCTCAAGAACCATCGGGCCAATTTTGACCAAACATAGCATATAGCTTTTACATGTTAAGTCGCATAAAGGTTGTGAATGAAATGGGGCTAGGACCCATAGGGGTCCCAAAGGGGGTCAAAAAGGACCAAAACTTGGTACATCTTTAAAAATCTTCTTCTCATCAACCAGTAATGATCAGATGAGTTTCAAATTTTGTATGCATGATTGTAAAGTCAATATCTACTTAGTTTGCAAAGGAAAATGAAATCTGTCCATAAACTAGCCACTAGGGGATGCTTTAGTAATGCAGGGTACATTTGTATTACTAATTGTTTAATAACTCAAAACTGATCAACTTTTTGTATACAAATATATATGAGAAAGTTGTAAGGATCATTTTGACAAAATTTCAAGGTCATGAGGTAAAATTGTCGAGTTGACCCTTATGTGTGTTATTTCCCCTTTTTTGTGGATTTTTCATGGTTTTGGATGTTTTTTGACATTATCTTGAAAAGTATAATCGGTAGAGTAAAAGTGAAAGAAGCAAAAATGTTTAGCATGCAAAGATCTACAAAAAAGTCAACATGGCCAAAATTGTCAGGTCAACCCTTATAGGAGTTATTACCCCTTTTGTGGATTACTCATGTTTTTGACAGTTTTTTCCTAATAAGTTGAAAAGTATAATAGATAAAGAGAAAGTGAAAAAGCAAAAATGTTAAGCATGCAAAGATCCACAAAAAAGTCATGAGGGCCAAAATTGTCAGGTCAACCCTTAGGGGAGATATTTGCCCTTTTAGTGAATTTCTCATTTTTTGGATGGTTTTGTCATCCTACAAATGTATCTTGAAAAGTATAGTAAAGAGAAAGTGATAGAAGAAAAAATGTTGAACACAGATCTACAAAAATGTGCTTTGACAGTTTTTATCTTGAAAAGTATAATAGACAGAGAAAGTGAAAGAAGCAAAAGTGTTCAGCATGTGAAGATCTACGAAAAAGTCAACAGGAATGAAAATTGTCAGGTTGACCCTTATTGGATTTATTTCCCCTTTTAAGTGAATTTGTTCATGTTTTGGGCTGTTTTGTCCTATTATCCAGTGATCACCATGCAAAGATATACTAAAAATTTATTGTGCAAAAATTGTTAAGGTGATCCTTGTGAATGGTATTTCCCCATTTAAATGGATTTTGCATGTTTTTGACTGTTGTTGCACATTATCTTGAAAGATCTATAGAAAAATCGGCAAGGCAAATCCACGTTTATGCAAGTTAATTCACCTTTCCAATGAATTGTTCATGCCTTTGGTTGCTTTTCAGTATATTGTCTGTAATATACATTTTACTCAGGTGAATATTAAGAACCAATGAGCCTACAGCTTTTCATGTTTATTAGCCATTTTATCGTCTTTATACATTTTTTTTGTCTTCTTCAATGTTGACCAATTTTGCCAGGTGAGCAACTTAAGGCCCCTTGGGCCTTTTGTATTTAAAAATAGTTTTTCGCTCAATCATTTTGAAGAAATGTCTTTTTTAGGCAAGAAGAATGGAAGAAGAATTAAATCGAGAACAAAGTAGAGATATTGGTGATCACCATTTAAGGGTAAGTTTTACGTGGTTTTTTTTTTATTATTATAAAACTTTATTATCAGAGTCTATATTTCAGATTCTCTGTACTTGATCATTTGATGTGATATGATACCTGGGCCCGAAGTCACCAAATTTACTCAATACTCAAGCTCAACTTTTATTTCATTATTTTGACTATAAAATTGTTTATAAAACTTTTGGATTTTACTGATTTGGAAACATATTATTATTTTTAATCATTTACATATACATTTTTGTGTCACACTTATGATCTTCGTTTAAAAAACAAATAAATACGTTGAGTACGGTACGCAAGATTTGAGTACGTACTCAAACATATTTTTAAAATTTCTGAAGTTTTCTTTAAATGGGCAATAATTTTTATCATTACTTACATTTGTATGTCATCAATATACAAACATGTCCAATTACAGAATAAAGTTTGCATGTTTTTACCTTAAAAATCGCCAAAAGTTAGTTGAGCTTGAGTACTGAGTAAATTTGGTGACTTCAGGCCCAGAGCATAATTTATTTATTTATAGCAGATTTACAGCATGTAGCAAAAATATGTCGAGTGTCTTTGGAGGCAGGTATATTCAGCAGATACATACTACGTGTGTGTCTGGTAGGAATAAATTGTCTGTCTGTGTGTCTGGTAGGAACAAATTGTCTGTCTGTGTGTCTGGTAGGAATAAAATTGTCTGTCTGTGTGTCTGGTAGGAATAAATTGTCTGTCTGTGTGTCTGGTAGGAATAAAATTGTCTGTCTGTGTGTCTGGTAGGAATAAAATTGTCTGTCTGTTTGTCACACAGACGTTTTCTGTCTGTTTGGTTGGTAGGAATAAAATTGTCTGTCTGTGTGTCTGGTAGGAATAAAATTGTCTGTCACACAGACGTTTTCTGTCTGTGTGGTTGGTAGGAATAGTATTGTAATATTGTCATGACCTGGGTTTTGACTAACAGTCAGTAAATGTCAAGAAAAAAATTCCTGTCAGGGATTTTATCCTAGGCTATTTTTAGGTCTAAATACAGGACCCATTCCCAAAGCAAAAATGGTTTGTATTTTCCCAAAATATAAACAAACATTTCCCATTTTGAATTTCAAATACAAAGAATAAAGTATTTTCAAGTATTAAAATGTTGTATATTTTCCCAAATTTTCGGACCCTGAATCAGAATTTAGAAGGTAGGAAAACCTCTGCAGGTACTTCACATTTTCAGAACACTCTATTGGAATATTCATAACAGATGAAGCACTTTGTTGTTCTCAAGGTCACATTTATCTGGTCAAGGACATGGCAAATGAAACATTCTCCTTAGGGCACTTTTTTACATAACGTTTTACGTACCTTTACTCTAAACTGTACACCCTACATACTCTGTCCTTACCTACAGTGTATTAATCAGTAATGTCATTTCTAAAAATACTAATGGAAAATGACATTTTCTTTGCCTTTAGTAGTATTTTATGTAATGTGAAAAGTAAAAGGATACAATGGAACCAGCATTCAGTCATCAACCCCTAAAAAATAATGGACTCTTCTTTAAGTCAATGTCTTAAGGGGTGAATGAATTAAATAATGGAAGTCAACTTTGTACAAAATTAACAGGATACAGTAAAACCTGCTTTATCGACCACCTGGTCACAAAGACCATTTTTGCTGTCACCAATAGTACCATTTGAGTACAAATCAACCTATATATAAAGACTACCTCCCTATAATGACCAGTTTTCTTGTGTCTCTTAAAGGAGGTCATTATGTACATGTTTCATTGAGTATTTTTCAAAAGAACATTTAGATATTACTATATGTACAAGCCAAGTGAAATGGTTTTGCTAGCAATACATTCAATCTGAAAAAACAGAAAAAGGACAGCAAATTGATTTTAAAGAAAGTTTATTTTAAAAAACCCTGAAATTCCTGTTTCCTCTGTGTGCTGTTAGGGATCAAAATGAAAATCTTTGTACAAAAAATTATCTTTGTCATTGATATATTGTCACTAATTGTTTTTCCGTTGAGGAACATTTTTTCTTGATTAGGGGAAAATTTCTGTCAATCCAAATACACATAATCTCAAAAAGATATGAAAAATCCTCAGACAATGCAAGATATGTTATGTTGGATTTACCTGAAATTCTTGAATAAATAAAATTTTATTTGACCATAATCCGTCCCCTGCAGTAATGGTCGTTTTGTTATTCCCATAAATTTTGGCAACAACTGTTTGAGTTCATAGTGATAAATCGGAGTTATCGAAATCCCCGTGAACTAGATAGCGTTGATCACATGGAAAATTAAACATTTAAATTTTATTTATCACCATTACAAAGTTTCATATCGGCAAAGAAGTAGGAAATAAATCAATCGAAATTTGAAATGTTCGCATTTTCTTTCATTCTATTTCCAATTTTCAACAAAACGACCAAGTATTTTAGCAAATCCATTAAGATTACCTCAAAAGTGTACTAAAGCTTTTGATCATACTATAACCAGGTGTTTGTACAAGGTGAGAGCCAATGTTCATACAACACGAACAGTTCAGGTATTATGTCTTCTTGTTTCAATAAAATATGACTCCAATTTGAAACTAATATTGCATCAACTATTCTGTCATCTGTTTCTCTGTTACAGTTCTCCCCTACAATGATTACTACAAGTGTTCTGTAATATATTGTTTTGTTCACACTGGCCACATCTGTTTTCATGTTATAAACATTTTACAATGGCTTTATAATTAATTATCAGAGACAAGAGAAGAAACACTAAAGCTACAAATTATCATAATTTATGTTTCATTCAACTCTTACATGTATTTTTTTATTATTTCAAACTAACCAGCAGTCTGGGTATGTTTCTATTTTGATTGGAATTGATGACATCTAAGGAAAGTCAAAACACCCAAAATGGCATGCGGCAAATACAAGTTATCTGGCATCCGATTTGGAATTGCCATGTACTACTATTACATATCTTATTTTGGAATTGCAATGTAGCTACTACTAGATATCAGATTTTGAGAATTGCCATGTAGCTTTTACTAGATATCAGATTTTGGAATTGCCATGTAGCTTTTACTAGATATCTGATTTTGGAATTGCCATGTAACTACTATTACATATCAGATTTTGGAATTGCCATGTAACTACTACTAGATATCAGATTTTGAGAATTGCCATGTAGTTGCTATTAGCTATCAGATTTTGGAATTGCCCTGAAGCAATTACTAGATATCTGATTTTGGAATTGTCATGTAGCTACTACTAGATATCAGATTTTGGAATTGTCATGTAGCTACTACTAGATATCAGATTTTGGAATTACCATGTAGCTACTACTAGATATCAGATTTGGAATTGCCATGTAACTACTACTAGATATCAGATTTTGGAATTGTCATGTAGCTACTATTAAATATCAGATTTTGGAATGGCCATGTAGCTTCTACTAGATATCAGATGTTGGAATTGTCATGTAGCTTCTACTAGATATCTGATTTTGGAATTGCCATGTGACTATTACTATATATCTAATTTTGGAATTGACATGTACATGTTGCTACCACTAGATATAAGATTTGGAATTGCCATGTGACTATTACTATATATCTAATTTTGGAATTGCCATGTAGCTACATGTACCACTAGATATAAGATTTGGAATTGCCATGTGACTATTACTATATATCTAATTTTGGAATTGCCATGTAGCTACATGTACCACTAGATATAAGATTTGGAATTGCCATGTAGTTACAACTAGATATCAGATTTTGGAATTGTCATGTAGCTACTACTTGATATCAGATTTGGATTTGTCATGAAGTTACCATTAAATATCAAATTTTGGAATTGCCATGTAGCTACTACTAGATATTAGATTTTTGAATTGCCATGTAGCTACTACTTGATATCATATTTTGAATTGTTATGTAGCTACAATGTAATATTAGATATCAGATTTTGAATTTGTCATATAGCCACTATTAGATTTCAAATTTTGGAATTGTCATGTAGCTACTATTAAATACCAGACTTTGGTTTTCTCATGTGCCTGCTTGATTTTGTTTCTAGTATACAGTGTAGATATCAGATTTTGATTTTGTCATATAGCCACTATTAGATTTCAGATTTTGGAATTGCAATGTAACTTCTACTAGATATCAGATAGTGGATTAGTCATGTAGCTTTTGTCTTCATGTTTCTAGTATGCAATGTAGATATCTGATTTTGGTTTTGTTATCATGTAGCTTGTACTAGATATCTGATTTTGGTTTTGTTATCATGTAGTTACTACTAGATATCTGATATCTGTTTTTGGTTTTGTCATCATGTAGCTCAGTACTAGATACATCTGATTTTGGTTTTGTCATCACATAGTTACTACTAGATATCTGATATCTGTTTTTTGGTTTTGTCATCATGTAGCTCAGTACTAGATATCTGATTTTGGTTTTGTCATTATGTTGTTACCTTTGTTCAGAAAAAGTAAATTCTATGTAGATCTGTTATCTCCCAAACATATATCCATGTATGTTGACTTAAAAAATAGTGGCTGTGTAGGTTTTCTCTTGACATCTTTATATAAAATTTATGAAAGTTTTTTGACACCCAGTGAAAGGTGCTGTGAAGATATAACTACAAACAGTTACATTTATTTGCTTGCTCAAATTACACACTGCTTTCCTTTCTCATCCCATAGTATCTCAGGAGCAACATTAATTAAATTGACCTGTCGCCCAAATGATTAAGTTTTTTATATATACAACCCCTGTAGATAGATTAGCACTTAACAATGGTTCATCTCCCTAATGCTTACCTTGCAGGTTTTGTCTCCTATGATATCATTTTGCCCAACAAGACTTATTTATCAATTTTATCCTCCAATATATCAGTAGTTTACTTTGGTTGAATTTCATTACAAGAAACAATACTGTTTTAAGCATAACAATTTATTTCTTACATTTACTGCAAATAACGTAATTTGTTAAGTTCTCCATTTTATAATTGTATCTCAATTCACAATACATCATTCACAATTCCTGGTTACATGGTAGTCAAGGAATTTTACAAACATGGCAGGTGTCACAAATTCAATTTGAATTCTATAATTCAAAATCTTTTAATACTGCCCGGCCCCATTGCATAATGATCGCCATTTTATTGACTGGTCGTTAAATTAATAGATTAAGATGAGATTTAATGAATTCTGCAGCAAGATACATCACAACAGGTAAATAAATGTACACATGGGGTACAATAAAGGGTATATGTTATCGACGCTTAATGTCAGTTTCAGGTGTCAGTGTCTTGAACTTGTATGATATTATAATAGATATAACTTATTTATATATTATTTGTTTAAACCTGTATAACACATACTGGAATAAATACATGTGCATGTACCCCTAATCTAATGTAAACTTGCTGGTAAAATCTATAGCTGACCATTTTGATAAGATGACATGCTGTATATGATGAAGGCATTAGTATATAATGATACATGTACTTATCTGTATGTGTCTACATGTACACATCACCTGAAAACATCATGTAGGATTCAGATATATTACAAAAACACATTTTAAACAATTCAACAGGGGGGATTCTGTATCTTAAGATACAGATGGGGATTTCAGTTACACCCCCATTCCTCTATCCCTATTATATTTACCGGTAGGCAGGACACAGGTTACAGGTTAAATTACTTATAAACTCTCATACATTTATATCAATCATAAGCATTATATTGTTGTTACATACATGGTGATTTTACACAAATGATCATGAACTTCTTGAAATTTTTAATTTTGAACTTTAATTGTAAAAAAAAAAATTCTTAGTTTGCTTATCAAACAGGGTGCTGAAACATTTATTTTTATTATTACCTCTCCCATTTTCCTTTTATAAACAGCATACAGGATTATTTTCATTTGTAGTATTGCTAGAGAATATGACTTTGGATTTATTTTTTACCACAAAATAATTAAGATATAAAATTATATTGAAACAATCAAGTATAAAGTGTTCCTTTGGGTACCTCTTGTAATTGACAACTCTATCGAAGCTGCCAGTTTCTACATGTAGCTCACTATGTTATCATTTCATTTCCTTGCACCCTGGACTGTGATACTTTGGGGATTGAACTTATATGGCTGGTTACATCACATTCGGTGTATATCTATCTTAAGATAGTCATGTTCCAATGGGGACTTGTCTAGGATTTTATCAAAATTTCACCATTTATCTTGATTTCACACTGACCTTATTATATTCTTGACTCATATCCCATGATTAACTCACCATTCAGGTGTCAGCTGGACCTATGATTAGGTGAAATGTACTGATTAATACAATGTATTGTTGATATTAACAGGATTTTCATAACAATAAGTGTCAGGATATGCATGTTAAGTACTGCAGATAAATATACATACGGGTTACTTATAACATGGATTTGAGAAACTGATATTGGCATTGTAGAAGTGCTGCTACAGATTACTTTTACAAATAATGTATTGTTATATGTATGCATCAATTCAGCGTTAGTTATAAGAAAACTACCTTCAGCAAACTTCCAAAGATTATCTGAGTGTCACAGTCACCAATGCTCTGCTACACTATAAATATGGAGAGATAGATAGAAAGATAAACATCCACCTATGTATTTTCCCCAAAAAGCTAGTCTGACCCCATAAGATAAGCTCTCTCTCTCTCTCTCTCTCTCTCTCTCTCTCTCTCTCTCTCTCTCTCTCTCTCTCTCTCTCTCTCTCTCTCTCTCTCTCTCTCTCTCTCTCTCTCTCTCTCTCTCTCTTTCTCTTTCTCTCTCTCTCTCTCTACAATTTTTAAAAAATGTTGTTTTAGGATATTGCACATAAATGCCCCTAGAGCTATATATATATATATATATATATAGAGAGAGAGAGAGAGAGAGAGAGAGAGAGAGAGAGAGAGAGAGAGAGAGAGAGAAAGAGAGAGATATTGTGTTATAAATTGATAGTTATGTATATAGAGAGAGTTATAGATTGATAGCTATAGTTATGTATTTCAAGACCAGATATATTATTTCCTCTTGATATTCTAAACATGACATTTGACATTCTATATATTGATCTTAGACTTACAAATTAATTGATATTAATTCCATGGATGTAAAGCAAATGGTTTTAAATGTTTAGACATTTACATAAAATTGTTACAGGAAATCAGATTAATAAATGCATTTCCATATTGTTTTAAAGGTATTGATTTTGAAAACATTTGCAGATAATTGTTTTTGTATCCATCATTTGTATAATTATTGCTTTCCTCTTATTCTGCAATCATATGATAAGGGTAAATGCAATTGTCTTTCAACAATACCTGTCAAAGAATGAACTGGAATTTTACATTTACTCAAGCAAGGTATTTATTTGTAAATCTTGAGATAAAAAACAGTTTAGACTTAAGATTTGAAATTCTGATTATTCCCAGACAGTAGGTCAACTGCCAAAAAGATGCATCCCTGAAACTCCTGTATTTGTTGGTAAGTTGTGTGTAAAGGAAAAGGGAGCACAATTTGTTTCCATACTTGTACCATATCTTTATTGTTTATTGCTTGAAATGATATCAACACAGCAACAAAGGTTTTCAGTTTTCACCTTTTTACTAATATGCGCAGATGCATTTCATATTCATAAAGTTACAAAATGCAGAATATTTACAGAAGTAAATTTCTAAGGACCATCCAATTTTAACAGTAGTCATCACATTTTTACCTCTTGTGATAGAGAGAGAGGTAGTAGTGTAGTATATGCATTTGTTGAAAAATTCAGTAACAACTAAATACAAAGTATCATGTTTATGTTTAAGTTTTTTCTTCTCTTTTTATCGAATGTAGGTGGCTTAAATTCATGTACACATACATTTTAGACTGATATTAACTTTGGGCATGACAGAATGCAAACACAATCAAAAGAAATATATATACATGAACTGAAGTATGACATTTTGCATTCCAGTCATGTTTTTTAAACTTTTTCTTTTTGAAGTGCAGATAATCTACATGTATTTGATTTGATAGAAATATTACATAAGGTACAGAATTAACTGAAAAATATATTCATATCACTGTCTTGTACTTGGAATAGGGTTTGTGTGCTTATTATGGAAATTCAGATTTTGCTTTGAGTTTGAAATATAAATATTATTGTACACATTTATAATTGACCTGCAAAAATTTCAGATTGAACCTCAAATGAAGACAACATTGCTAGTACTACATGTACTTCTGATGTTTAATAACAACCAGACAGTTGCAGATATTTTAATCTTTAAAAGCAGTGATTATATTCTTAGATTTTTAGATGATAAACGTAGTCTTTCAAAATGATTTATTTTGACAACTTAACATACATTTTGATATATCACAATGTACATAATTACTTTTCTAAATACATGTACATATAATTGTATAAGTGAAATTAGCTGTTAAATCTTAATTGAATTACATAATTCAAATTTTAATTGAAAACAAATTTTTGGTCAAAAGTTTGTTTTGTATTTGTAGTTATTTACTATTGGTTTACTGCCATTAATTTGCATGTGTTTTTTCTGTAATTTTGTTCATATACAGATTAACCTATATTATAAAGTCACATTTGAATTAATTGTAACTTCATTCAGAGATTTCTAGATACAAATATATCCCTTTTACTAAATGTTTTTTTTTTCTTTTGCTTTTTTCTGGTTTTTTTTTTTTTTTTTTTTCGTTGTTGTTTTGTTTTTGTTTTCTTTGTCACTGTAGTTTCAGAAAATCTAAACCATCATTAAGCAGAGGAACACATCCCAAGCATGATCACTAGAGTGAAAAAGCTTTTCCAGTTTGTAGTTGTATGTAAACAAAAAAGTCTTGTTTATCAAAATGTTTGGCCCAATATTTGCCAAACTAATGCTGTAGTGTCGAAGTTTTATTGACTCAAATTGGCCTTCCCTTTTCCCATCTGTCAATAAACCCTGTGTATACTGCATGTGGACACTTCGTAAATGCAAACACATATTGTAAATACATTTTGATGACATTGTTGATAGCTTTGGATAAGCCATATAAATTGAGAAGTAATAGAAAGAGTTTTAATGAAGAGCGAATTCTCTTGGTTTCCTAGGTGGTCTCAGACAAAAACAGATCAGGATTAAATTTCGTACTTTTTTATTTAAATGAGGTCTAACTTGGTATGTCATAAAAATCCTCAAGTGTATTTTTTGTTCAGTTTTTATGATTTATTTAAACAAGTGTAATTTGAAATCATGATTTTTGATATACATGTATTATCTAAATATGATATTTTATATCTATTTGTTGACTCGGCTAAGTAAATTTACATTTGGTTTGGCTTATCATGTCAGAACCTAGTCATGCTAGACGAGCTTGAAGTTGTGTGTGCAAACATAAGAGTACGACCTCCGACACTCATTCATAGATTTGATGAGAATGAAGAACAATCGTAGACAAATTTGATATGCCACTTAACATAATAAATGACAAATGAAATTATCATCTGACAGGGAAAACATGGAGATATATAATTACACAGTCAGATATACTTTTGTGTTGATCATGGCCAACACTTAAAGGCTTCACAAGGAAAATGGATGATTTAGGTTAAATTTGACCCAGCTTTTTTTTCTGTGTAATTTATCAGTAAGAAACAAAGGTCAAGCAATCTTTATTTAGATTGATCAGAAGTGTAGGGAATTCTTCAGTATCTGTAGATAAAGTCTTTCCTGCATTGAACTACCTGTTTGTGGGGTTCTAGTTTGATATGGTTCATAATCATAACATCTTAGTCATGGTATAAACTGAGATCTACAGTGAATCTGATCAGAAATTGACGATTTTATATCGTTTGTTTCAGTGCTTTCTGTGGTACTAATAATTATTGAAGTGATGTTTTTAGAATGTAGTGATCACTGTCGTGACATGAAACATATTTTATAAAATATCCCATGTGTAAAACAAAATTAGATAGAATTTGCTAACATGATATTGACTGATATTTGTTGAATATAATTTATGTAAATTTTTTATCAGTATTAACCAAGATTTCTCACAAAACATAAAACTAGACATACATATATCCGACATTAGACTACATATTGCTGTAATTTATCTGTTCAGTAGTATAAATATGTACATGGTATCTAAGTCTACATGCGTAATTCAGCTGTTCAAGCTTTCGTTTACTTTAAACATATACCAGGGTCACATGGATGTTTTGTTCCGATATTATGACAGTCCTATTTTTCATTGAACCTAATCAGTTAAAAAAATCAACCATAAAATGAATATTAGTCAAATCAAATTATACATTATACTTAATTGTAAAATAAATACATGTACAAGTATATACAAACTATATATATACATATACATATATATATATATATATATATATATATATATATATATATATATATATATATATATATATATATATATATATATATATACCAAGTCAACATATTTGATATATTTAAAAATATGTTTCAGTCTTCATAAAAATCATGCCAAATCGGTAAATGTACCTAATTTTTTACATATTTTTTTTAAATTATTTGATTTTTTTTTTCAATATTCACAAACATCATTTGTTACTTTTTTTTGTTTTTTTAGATGTTTTTAACATTATATCCATGAACATGCATACAATCAACTGAGTTTTACATAATATGTTGGCCTACATGTACAATGGCACAAGCATTTAAGAGAAATACTAGAATTACATCATAAATGAAGGCCTAGGATTTATGTAATTTTAATTTCTTTCTTCAAAAAAATATACATCTTATCTTTGTAATAATTATCTTAGTAAGTCTAGAAGTTGAATATCATGTTTCTCAATCCTGATTACAAAACACGTGATGTGTAAATATAAAACTACATGTAGGACAAAGTGTTTCAAAATTGTCTTTGTCTCACTGAACTAAATGACCATGTTATAAATGCTGACAACTGTCAATAAAAAAATAATGCATATGGTCAATATACATATGTCTCTGTGTATTCCAGAATGTGCTAGTCTCACATCAGTAGACCTAACAGGCATTACATAATCAAAGCTGTATCATTCATACCTCGTTTCAGTGCTTTAATTATATACATGTATAGCCAAAACTTTCAAATATTATTATAATGTACATAGCAAAGCCATTAATGTAAACACAATTATAAATGTGAATTTCTAGAAAAGAATATATAAAAGGAATGATACACTGTCTTCTTGATTTTGAAATGTAGTGCACTGTTGCTATGTTTTGGGACTGTTTTGATTAAAACACTAAAAGTGTCTACCATAAATTGAAAATGATACTGGTGAAGGTATGTATTTATGTCAAGTATTTTGTTGATTTATAGATAAGAGGAAATTGATTGATACAGCCTCATTAATTTCATCAATATTAGATAGACAAAGATAGCAATTCACAGTGTTACTATGATGGTCATATTTTACCTGTACACACCTGCACATGTATAGATATAAATGATGTCACAGAGATTAAAATTGATAAAACTTTTATTGCCAATTGAAGAGGGTCAGCGGCAGTTTTATATACCTAGAGAGAGACAAGACAACTCATTACCAATTACCCAGGATGTAAACCTGAAAAAGGTGTGCAGATATATCTCAGCTGTGACTGTAAGGCCCCAGACACTAAGTGTCAGACACCATATAGTGATCAGTCAGTCTGTCTGTCTGTCTGTCTGTTTATATGTCCTGCCATCTGTCTGTGCTTCCATCTGTCCATTACAGATCATGTCTGTTCTGTAACTTTGTAACACTAATCAAAACTCAATGATACTTGTCCATTGTCTTGGTCCTTGCCATGTCTATTTGTGAAATCCAGACATGGTATTTTCAAAATGGCTGCTATTTTCAAGATGGCCACCAAAAACCATAATTTTTTTTTGTTATTGTCAAGTTTTAACAGAAAATGATACATTGGGGCAGGATGATATGGCAAACAAGACGGCACCAAAAGTATTTAAAGTCATAGCCATTTTAAAATGGCTGCCACATTATGAAAAATTTGAAGATTGTTCACTTTCTGTTTTAGTATTGAGGGGTAGTTTGACATGCTGAACAAGATTACAAAATCAAGAAGAAGTTAAGATTTTGTTGAATGTTTTGCTTTTCAGAAAAGTTTTGTTAAAAAAATGTCAAGATTTCTTATTTAGTATTAGTAGTGGAGCACATATATGGTTGCCATCTCACTAATATCTCTGTTTATTGTTGTTTAACGTCCCACTCAAGAATCTTTCACTCATATGGAGATGTCACCAAATGCCGGTGAAGGGCTTCAAATTTTGGCCTGTGCTCCGCACTTACGGCCATTGAGCAGTGAGGGTTCTTTAACGTGCCGATACCTACTGTGACACAGAACCTCAATTTTAACTTATCCAAATGGACAGGAAACCAACCTGCCACCGGCTGAACTCGAACTCACGACCTCACGATCAAGAGTCGAGCATGCTACCAACTGCTAGGCTGACTTCACTAATATCTAATTATACCTGTAATGTTTTAGAAGTATGCTGATACAATGTAAGCATCAGTTATGAATATTAAACCTTTCTAAACAAAATTGTAATTCAGGTGCAAAATAAAAAGTGATTTGCTTGGTTTCATCATTAGTAATGATTTAGATGTGGAGTAGATGTACATGTACATTGATTATTTGTGATGTCATTTCTATGTCACATACAAAAAAGTGGTAAAATACTAAAACAAACACAAGTAAATACTATATCATTGTTTTAAATGTGAAATTCTCAGCGTGAACTCTATATTTATTTCTGTATAATCCGTCAACTTCTTGACAAATTATGCAAAGATCTGTATGATTCACCCTTAAATGTCGTACACAAATTGTTCCAATACTAATTCCTTGCATGTCTCTGTGTTTCTGGGTTACGAAGGCTGTCATAGAATTCGTTTGATATATTTAACCCCATATTGAGTAGATTTGATATATCCTTTTTGTTGTACCGTGTGTCTTTTGAAGGATAGTAAATAAAGGTTTAGGTATCACAAGTTTGTATCTCTCCAAGGTTTCACCTATAAGCTCTTTAATGAACTCACTAATGATAGCTCAAGACATTTATATCTCCTTTGTTCTTTTTCTGGTTTAGGTATACATTTATTTTTGTACACAACTACACCCTGTGTGTACATGTATGTATATGGTACACTTTTGTCTCTGCTCTGACAATTGGGGTAAATTTCAACTGTCACAATAGCGGGAAAACACATGGTATAGTGTCGTTTATTATTGAGGCATTCTATTATACAGTTTTTAAGGATAGTGTTTTCAGCAAATTTCCACATACATCCATCAGAGTAATTAGTTTGTATTCCTATGAACATGTCCTGAATCCAGTTTCTGAAGTATGATAAAAGTATCGTTTAACTTAAACTGGACTTCAATATGCAATATCATATGTCAAAATTGTAGATAAACATTGTTCTGAGATTTATGTGAAGCAAAATCTTTAAGATGAATTCTCCTTCAAGAAAGAATGAGAGAATGACTTTGATCATGAAAATAGCACAGATTTTGTCACAAACAGACCTACACCCAGAGGTCAAGGTCAACTCAAGTCATGAGAGTTATGAGAAAATATTTTAAATATTGATATTTGTGGTACCAGGTAAAATATTCCTAATGACGCTTTTGAATTTATAAGTGCATGGTCACGGAACTATGAGGTTTAGTATGGTTGTATAAAATGTTATCTAGATTTTCACCCTTTACTATGTATGTTAATGTGTTTGTTTTGTTGGTTTTTTTTGGTTTTGTTTTACAATGTACATTTTGCAAACAATTTTTCACTTATATGGAGATGTCATCAGCTTTAGATGAAGTGCCACAAATTTTGACTTGTGCTGTGGACTGAAGGTGATGCAGTAAGGGTTATTTTATGTGGCTTACCTGCTGTGACATGGGACCTCAAATCTATGTCTTATTCAGAAGACTTGTGACTTTCACATCCACACACCAAGCACATGGCAAAGGAAACAAACAGTCACTATCATTTGTAAAGTCTTTGGCACTATCTTGTATGGGAAATCGAACCTGGAACTTTCCTGGAATTTTGAATATTTTAAAACTTTAACCTCATGCCTTTCACTTTGCATGCTGAGCAGTAGGCGGGGGAACAATCGCTAACGTTTTTAAGTCTAGTGTGACTTGGTACATTTGAATATGGTAATAAAATTACAAAGATTTTTCAAGCGCAAACAATAACAGACTAGTGACAAACACATTTTAATCTAATTTCACTTAGCCAAAATATATGATATATGAGAAAATCAGAACAAGAATGAACAAAAAAATAAGTGAAAAGGATAACGAAAAATTCAAATAATTGATAATCATGAACTCATGAGAAAAGCAAACTTAACATTAAAATTGATAAAAAATACTTGAATATGAAATGAAGTTTGATATAATTATTTGCTTACGCAGTTTCAAAACAAATATTACAGCATAGAAAAGAAAGTAATGAATAAATTGTTTCTGTGGTAAAAGTTAAAATTGTTGCATGATTTAGAGAATTTTTTGTAATTGGTAATCAAGGTATTCTCAAGAGTACAGTTGTGTTGTAACTAGTAATCACAGTATTCCCAAGAGTTAAAAATATTTTCTGTGTAAGGCAAATTCAATTCTCCAGGAGTCCAATGCATCACAGAAAAATAAAGCTTCATATAATGTGATTACACAGCTGTGTTGAAACAGTTTCCAACTCTTTTAATGACAATAGAAAATGTTTATGAATTATTAATGGTAACATGAAAACCTGGTTGATTAACAATAAAATGAATTGAAAAGCATTATTTAATAAATAACTATTTTTAATCTGTTTTCTTTCCCATGTAGTTTACCTCTGCAGCAAAAACACTGACCACAATATCAGTTAGGCTAGTAGTTGTAACAGTGACATGACCAGAATCCTAGATCTACAGAGTTAGAATACCTGATTTGAAATATCATACAAGTTGTTGTCCTCAGTTGTCCTCTGTTGCCAATTTCTCCTCATACATTTTGGTCAATGTTTCTGAAACCACACAGCTAATTGTGATGCTTAATGGCAATCCATAGAAATTCAACATGCTATACCATGTGTGATTTGAATGTATATGTCATTGGTACACTGTTTAACATTTTCATTTTCTTAGAAGCCATTTAGCCAATTGTCTTTGGATTTGGTATGTAAAATTTCGAGGGTGAAAGTAACAAAATTTCTCAAATTCAATAGCCTTGCTTTCCTAAGGGCAGGAAGGTCTGGTCTGAAACTTAAAATGCAAAATATGATAATGAGTTATACAGGAAACAAAGGTGGTGGAAAGATAAATAGGGCAAGGACCTGAGTTATCAATAGGGCAAGAACTTAGGCAAGTAATTGGACAAGGACTTAGGCAAGTAATTGGACAAGAACTTAGGCAAGTAATTGGACAAGGACTTAGGCAAGTAATTGGACAAGAACTTAGGCAAGTAATTGGACAAGGACTTAGGCAAGTAATTGGACAAAAACTTAGGCAAGTAATTGGACAAGGACTTAGGCAAGTAATTGGACAAGGACTTAGGTAATCAAAGAAGCAGGGACTTTGGTGCTCAGTGGTTTAAGGAATTTGAAATTTGAATAGTGTTTTATGCCACAAACAACAATTTTTCAATTACATGATGGTGGCCATTTTTTAATGGTGGAGGATAGAACCTGGTTACAATGTACCTTGGAAGAGACCACCAGCCTTCTGCAAGTACATTGTTTGTAAACTGGCAAACCTCCTTACAGAAATGAGAAACTTCATGGTTCAGAGCACGGTGTTTACTGTTGGCATCTTTTTTTTGACAGAATAGGCTTGTACAGGTACAAACACTTACAAGTAGCAGTTGAAGGAAATTCATTGATCAAGAGTTGTAATCTTGTTGTTTCAGACTTTTAGAGATATTTAATTGATCATTAACTAGAGGTCTTTGACTTTGTTATTATAATCTTGCAACATTTAATCGCTTCTGTTTATCATCATCTTATGTGTGATACTGTGTGTATGTTTATAAGCAAAAATGAACTCAAGTTTTATGGAGCTGCTGTTTCAGTAGAAAGCATATTGTATTTGCATATGTTACAGTGTAACATTTATTCATCTTAAATCGTATTTATGGATTTACCTGGTCTTTTGCATTCTTTTTAAAGTTGGCACATGTTTTCTCCTTGATGTCTCCATTGACAAACCAATGCACCACATAAAAGCAGTCTATAGATAAACAGATAAGACAGTGTGTAGAACTTTAAATGATGATGACAATCTGTGCACTAGGTGAACTGGCTTCTGATTGGTTTGATGGAGAATGTGATGATTTATTATGATTTAACTGATACATATGTGTCTCACTGTGTCTGGGTGCCTTCAGGCAGCCGCATAATTTTGTATGGGACAGGTGCTTGTTGGGTAATTTATCATAGCAACAGATTAAAATTAACATAAAATTATTTCTAATTTGTTGTTAAATTCATTAAAACAATTGCATTTAAACTTGAGTCACATGTTTAATGAGGTTTGGAGACCACTTTCTGGGATTGGTGCGGTTTCATTTCCTGATTGATGTGGTTTTGGGACTCCAAGACATTCAATCATCATTGGCTTCAATCATAACTGTAATCTAAAACAAAACACCTGATTGCTGTTTTGCATGAAGTGTTTGATATTATAATCTTCATTTACCTGTAGGTACTTATATCTGTATTATATCAGTTGACAGAGCACTCATAATGCAATAGGAAGGTCAATGGTTCAAAAGTAGGTGGGTTCAGAATTTAGACTGAATGGGTAGTGAATCTTGTTGGCAATGAAAAATGCAGGTTCTTGGCATGATATCAGAAAAGCTGGAAACTTGTGTTAATGTATTTCTCATTAAATAATATCAATGTATTGGTCTGGGTCCGTTACAAAGGTCAAGACTACAGATTGTTAGTTCTGTAAACTACATTCTGATGTTTATTTATAAAAAATGCACAACCGGTTGTACGTTTGGTTTTCCTTTTTCTTTTTTTGGTAGGGGGGGGGGATTGGTGGGTTTTTTATCTTTTTTTTCAATGGCTAACAGAGAAAAACCTGTTAAAAATATTGATTTCATAAAGAAAAATTTGTGAAATAAAAGATTTTGTATCACATTGTCTAAGTTTTAAAATAGATCAAGTGTTGTACACAGACAAGAGACAACTGCATTCTGACAAGTAGATTTGCAGAATACTTGCCCTGTAGGACAAGTGAACATTTTAATGATTGTTGACCTATATTGAAGTGACATTTATTTGAATTATCAATTGCATTATAATAGGTTTGTTTTCATTTATGACGGTAGAAAAATTATATTGTCTTTTATGACAAATTTTCTGAAACCAATCTGTGACGATTTTTTCAATCATCATAATTTTTACCTTTTTTGTTTTTTGTAGGCACAAATGGCGGTTATGAAGCAGGAGAGAAACATGGCACTAGAAGAAAATCGACAACTCAAGGATGAAATCCAGACAATAAGAATCTACTACAGGTACTTGTTCAAGTTAAAAAAGATCTCACATATTTTTTATTGAGGGAGGGTGTCTGTGGTGCAATAGTGAAGGTGGAGTAAGTAGTTCAAGTGATTGATCAGACCAATACATGGATGTCAGAATGACTTTTTAAAGTAAATTCATTTTTTTACATCTTGGGTCACATAAAAATAATGTGAAGAAGTGCCTAAAAAATCATAATGAACATGACACAGACACATGCAGCACTTACAATTCTGATGCATTTATGTCATACACATCAGTGACATATTACACTTGTAGAAATGGGAAAAAAATATGGGGCCTCCACGATCCAGCTTATGGTTAGAGCATTACGCTTTAAACCATAATCTCTCACCTCTACCGTAATCGGCCGTGTATAATCCGCACTCTTTTCACTCTAAAATTTGTCTCAGGGATGGGGGTACGGATAATACAGTACAACAGGTTCTTCGGACATTTTTTTCCATGGGACTATAGTAAAAAAAAAAAATAGTGCAAGTGAATAAATGTTTGATAAATGAATCTTGTCTTCAGTGTGTGTGCATGTATATTTCAGTTTACTAGCTCAGTGCAAAGTTGGTCAGAGAGTGACACTCAGACTTGCCAATTGGTAATCAGGCATGGCTTTAATCATAAAATATCCATGGGAAACAGAATAGTACAGTACCTGTGTGTGCTGTTAACCTTCCACATAGAGTTATATGCTATTATTGAAAAAATGAACAATCTCAACTCGAATTCTAGTGATTATTTTGTGCTTGTAGATGAGAAAGCAAACCGCCATACTGTAACTGTAAATGGGGGAGTTACACGGAACAGCATATGTAGTATCTTGTAGTTTTGTATTTCAGATTCCTATTTTGTAGTTTTACATTTATTTCAAATCTCATAGTATCATATTTTCTTTTATTTAATAAATATTCATCTATTTCTGTCAAATATCGATCTAAGGATTGATATCAAAAATAAGTCTTATTTTCAGTCATACTAATGTCCAGTAATGGCCATGTAAAACACAAAACCAGATGCGGGTTAGGCCTAAAAGCACGAACACCTTTTTTCCTCTGAGATCTGATGCTGAAAAAGGGGTTGCAGATAATACATAAATGCAGATTCTACACGGCCGAGTACGGTAATCAGTGCAAATTCAAGTCCAGCCTGAACCTGTGCTGATTTTGTGAGAAAGTTCACTAGTTTACTTGCGAAGGGCCGGTGGCCTGTTCCCGAGTACTTTGTAACCAGTTCTCTCTTCCACCACTAAAAACTGGCCACCACCGTATGACTGGAAAAATTGTTGAGGGTGGAGTAAAACACTAATAAACAAACAAAATAGATAAATAAAGTAAATTGTATTGAGTAATAAATGTTATCAAAAGCATAATAATATAGTATAGTGAACTGTGTATTGTAGATTCTACATGAATTAATGAAATATCCACACACACACTAATAATGGCTACTTACTAAATAACATGTTCCCTTACCTTAATTATCAAACTGACTGTAATTACCTTATTAACATTTGGTTTTTAAAGTCATTATGCTTATTTTTTTTTTTTAAATATTGGCATAACTAACTATAGGTCCATTGGATCCAGGTTCTGTGAAAATACCCAAACCATCAACTCTGTTTTCAAAAATAGGGATGGACAAGTATAACATGACTGTGAAATGCTGAATCTAGCAATATATTTGTGCTGAAAACTAGCCCGACACCTATGTTATGATTTAAATTAGACTTGTATTTGTAAATGTTTGCCAGCTGAATTTTGTATATATGTTTTCCCAAAATTGGTTTCACCGAATCTTTTTATATTCACCTCTCTATCTACTCATATTCTATGACCTTTAATACCTCCATTACCATAAATGTGAACCTTGCGTTTTTTAAGCCTCCATAAATCCCTGGCTCAGGAGTCCTCATCAAGCAGCAATGCCAAGAACACACTCAATACTCACAATACCAACCTCACAGACAACAGTCAGAAAGAGAGTAATGTTTTGTTAGATGAACTGCGGACAATGAAGATAGAGAGAGACCAGATGGAAATGGAAATGGAAAAAATGAGACATAAACTGGACGAAAGCAGCAGAAATACGGAGAAGTATGATATAATATTCTGCTAGTTCAAATACAGATGTCTGCTCTGTAAAATGATTTAGATGATACAGACTAATGACTCAGTGATACTTGTATGGTTATAACAAAGTAATATTTGTATGGTTATAACAAAGTGATATTTGTATGGTTATAACAAAGTGATATTTGTATGGGTATAACAAAGTGATATTTATATGGTTATAACAAAGTGATATTTGTATAGCTATGACCATGATATTTACATATAGCTATGACAAACTGATATATATAGGCAATAGTTACAACATTTATATAGACTTAAGTTATAGAAATATATCTGTATGGTTAGGACAGCTTGATATTTTCTCATTGATGACAATTATATTGATATAGCTTTGAAACAAATGACACTTGTACAGTTTGGCATATACCCCTATTGTTATGACAGATTGGTTAAAAATATCAACTCCTCAGAAAAATAGTTATGTGTTGCAGTCAAGGTGAAGGTCATGTTGATACTCCTTAAATTTTACAGGTCATTCTGGGACCATTTACAAGCATCACACCTAATAAAGGATGAATCTGTCAAATTAATGCAGACCTCCCACTTTGTATAACATGCATTTGGAACTAAACCATTTTGAATTCCCTGTGTTAAACTACTCAACACCTTTTATGTCCTTTCTTTGTTTTCTTTCAGTTTTACTTATTAACAACAAAATGGAATGTTCACTATATTTAGAATTTTTATTTTCATTTTGACCTACATTTTAAGTTTATTTTCAATCACTTTGATAGACTGAGAGGTACTTTATATGTACCCTTTTAAACTAATAAAGAACTTAAGTCCAGAATATAATTGTATTTCAAAGATGTTCATCGTAGATTTTATTGTAATTTTTGCAATCTTGTAAACAATGAAAAATTGTATAGAGCGATTAAAACAAGTGTAAAATTGACTTTCTTTCTAGAAAAGTGTCCGGATTAAAACAAAAATTATGATGTTTCATAAAGACTTTTCATAATTTGTTTTTCTTTCGTACCAGCATATGTACTTAGAATGCAGAGGTATAAAAGTAAACAAAAAGTAAGTACAGTAAGACCTGCGTAAAGGCTTTTAATTAGCAGAATTAAGGAGAAAAACATGTTTTTTGCTTATTTTTGATATAAATTTTCAGATTAAATTCCCTTGTGGCAGCACTTAGACGGAAGTTGAAATCGGACATAGCAAAAGCAGAAGCAGCAGCCAATGGTAAATAGAATCATGACATCTGTGCTCCAAATCATCCGGAAATACGTAACAGCAAAAAGTCGAGTTTTAAAAGTTGGAATGAACCAAGATTTTGTATCAACAATCCGTTAATGGTAAATAGAATCATGACATCTGTGCTGCAAATCATCTGGAAATACGTAACAGCAAAAATAGAGTTTTAAACGTTGGAATGAACCAAGATTTTGTATCAACAATCCGTTAATGGTAACTAGAATCATGACATCTGTGCTCCAAATCATCTGGAAATACATAACAGCAAAAAATCGAGTTTTAAAAGTTGGAATGAACCAAGATTCTGTATCAACAGTAGTTAAGAAGTATTTAGACATTGTTAATATTGTCATATTTTCTAAAAGGACCTGTAGACACTTAGTCTGAGCCATTTTCAGATATGTACAGGACAAAGTAGTGCAGAACACTTGTGGTACACATGTACTTTAGAAGAATGTACAAAGATATGTTATAGAAATGAAATATTCAAATACTCTGTGATATGTACATAACTTACAACTGAATTTGTGAAACTTTGAAATATCATTTTAAAAAACGCAAGGTGCTATGAAATATTTGGCGACTTTTTTAGTTTCTAGCAGTTGCATAAACATATTTGGTCTCCAACGTGTGTCCATAAGAGATTTTTATATAATACCTAGCTAGGGACTTTCTTCCCAAAGCAATATATGTGATGTCACCTAATGGAATCATGTACATAATATATTATGATAATATATGTACATCTAGATAGAGTCATAGAATTAAAGAATTCCTAATGCTTATATGTCTATGGTAGCAGAATCAGTACAAGTAGATGTATTTATTACAAGGAAATTAGTAATATGATAACAATTTTATTCAACTTTATATTGATTTCTCTTAATTTATAGCTATAATATACATGTCTTTACAAAGCATTTATTATTTATATCATCTGTGATCATAATAATATTCGTAATTTTTTGCTTAACTGCCAACAGTTCTGACTGTTATCTATTCAGGTATTTGATATGTAAATTTAACTTTTTATCTTTCATTAGATACGCTGTCATTTACCTATTTAGTCCATTAATACAAAGGCAACAGCAGTTGAAGTATATATATATATATATATATATATAAAATTTAATATAAATGAATAAGTTTTATGTTTTATTGGATAAATTAAATGTACATGCAAAATGAAATTATACTAATGACTTACATCTGTAATTTTATACTAAGATCTCAAGATTTTAATCCATATACATCATGTGATCCCTGTCTTGATAATGAACACTACATATCCTTATATTACACTTACTGCTTGCTACTTTGAATTAAAACTAAAATATAGTTGGTATACAATAATGTAGATATACCATGTTCCATATCTATTTTTCACTCGTTGGCATCTAATTTCATTTATACATCTTCTGTTTTTTTCTTTAAGTTGATAGTATGATTACATTCTATAACTGCCAGTAATTAAGCAATGTTTTCATTATCATACCTGTATGTGGTGTAGGTGTTTGTTACAATTTTCAAAATGTTCCTGTGACAAGACCAAATTATTGTTTGTTAGTATGTAAAACTGGACATATTTAGATGAGACATAAATCTGAAACATTCTGTTGGTTACATACATCGTGCAGTAATTGATACATTAGGTATTGTATACCTGGATTTTTTTTAAGGTGTTTAATTTGTGCCCTAAAATGAGAAGGGCAAATTTAAATTGAAGGCAGATTTTCAAGCTAAATAATTAAAGCAGGATACACACCAGACATGAGACTATGGTGATTCAGAGCAAATTTAAGACAGGGTGAATATGTTTTCTGTTGTGAAAGGGCGAAAATAAACAGGGACACAAATTTCCAGGTGCATTATAGTAGATCATACCAGATACATGGGAAATTGTATAAGGTTTATGCCACATTGAAATGGGGGACCCTAGTATTTTGGTATGATGCAGGCCTCCCCTCTGTAGTCATACAATTACCTTTCATGTAATCTATACCAGAATGTTGATGGTAGCCACTAGATGGTCCTTTACTTCAAGTGGTGTTATGTTTTTCTTTAATAATAAATCAAACGGATCTTTCAGATTTTTTATGAAATCCAGTTTTTCTATCTAAATTGTGTTGAAAAAAAAACACTGTTGCTTTTGCATAAACTTTTGAGGTAATTATTTTCACATCCTAGATTGGAGATGTTTTCTTCCCCATATATTTTGTCATTGCCATCAAACATGGCCTGAATAAAATTATGAATGTAGATAATGGTATTAAAGATTGGCCATAACTGATTACATTAAGTTTGAATTTCCCGATACAATTTACTGTGTACTGTTATTTCAATGTGCAATATTACACTTTTTGACTTTTATTCTGTTTTGTGCAATTTATTTTCATTGCAGTTCTTTATTTTCATGTTATTCTTTGTATATGGTGTTTTCTATATTTTATGTCTCTGTGTTTGCAAATTATAAAAAAAAAAGATTTCATTGTTGGTATGTTTAATTCGATGTAAATTCTGTACATGGGTATATAATTATGGCCAGTTACTATTGTTATGTGCTAAGCATTTATTTCAGAAAAAACTGCATTTATGTTCCTGGAATTTTTAAACACATTGATGATTTTAAATGCAAATTATCAAGCACTATAGAGTTTAAGGAATCTCTATGCACAAAATTTCGTTTTGACATAGTTTTGAATTACAGATAAGTGCAGCAACATATGTTTATCAAAATTGCGAAATTATGATGTCCTATACACACACCTAACATTGATTGTACTTTATACATTTCCCAGATAACTACATTTCATTTGTCAGTAAATGAATCATTTAGTATGCAGATACACTGGGTAATTCTGGTATGCTACGTTTGATTTGATTTGATTTTTTGTTTTACGCCACACTCAACAATTTTTCAGTCATATGATGGCGTCCAGTTTTTATTGGTGGAGGAGAAACCCCAGTTACCCGGGTAAAGACCACCGACCTTCCGCAAGAAAACTGGCAAACTTTCCCACTTAATTCGAAATGACCCTAGCGGGATTCGAACCAGAGATGAGAGGCCGTGTGATTTAAAGCGCAATGCTCTAACCTCTCGGCCACAGTATGCTACGTAATTTATCTGAACAAAAAGTGCATGGTAGCTCATGCTGTTGCTTTGTTACTTCCAGAATCTCAGATAAACAAACTTGATCTATATCATTTTTTTCACAAAAAATCCTCTTTTAATCATTTTCTTTGATTCATTTTTGTACCCCTTATAATATCTCCCTCTGTCCTGTAGACACCATGTATAATTTTATGGTCGGTATAATAGTCTTGTTTTTGATTACACTGTTTCTCTTAATGAAATGTTGAGTTAACTGTTTGATAGCAGTTAATGAGTGGTCTGTACCAACTGTAACCAGGACTCGTTCCTCACTTATTTCATTTGAATTTGACTGTGGACTCGTGGTGGGGGGGGGGTTACAAGTCAACAGGGGATGCTTACTCCTCCATGGCATCTTATCCTATATCTAGATTTCCAGAGGTCCATGTTTTGTCCATTGTTCGCCAGATTTGTATTTGTGGCCTGGACATTCTGAAGATTTATACTTTGGTAACTGAGATTTTTATATACATTCATTTCCTATGTTATGAAATACTGGGGTTCATTTCTGAACTGGGAGATGTGACCTGCCCTCGTGTTATTATTTCTCATGACATTCTGTTCCCCAGTATCACAATGACATCGAAAAATGATCTTACATGTAATTCCTGTCACATATTGACCACAGAGTTTAAGTTTAATAAAATAACCCTACTAAATTACATGAATGAGGCTCATCTTTATAAAGACAAATTTACCCCTTTTCTCATGGAGTTTTATCGAAATTTCGGTCCATTTTTCATGTCAAAGTTTTAATCTAATAAATTACCACATTTTTAATGTGACTTATATTTAGATGTATATTAGGTCCTTATATTTTCTTTTTTTTTTTGTACAACATAACATACAATCTTAAGTTAGAATTTTCAACTTCAAAAATGTGATATTAGGTGAGAAATAATTAACATCTTACTGATCAGCTGGATCTAGAGAATGGGATATTTTGTGAAAAAAACATTAATATTTCCATTATATGCATTAGATAGACTGATAAATTGATAGATATGTAGATAGATAGATAGAAATATATATTTATCTTGTCCTAATTATAAGTTTTTTGTTATTAAATGTATACTTCATCGTACATCTCGGACTTACAAAACATTTCACTGATTAACAACATTTTCATGCAGATAAGAACCACACAGACCTTGAATACACGGTAAATCTTATCTTTGTATTGATATTAAGGGATGCAATAAAAATTACATGCCACAGAATCTATATATTGATTCCTTTTCTAGACACTCATTTTAATTAAACAAGGGAGATAATTACATATCCTTCTTAACAACAACAACAAATATATATGTTTTATGCAATAGGCCCATGCCAGTATTGAATATAAAACATATGTATCATGTCGATGTATACCTATCATGTAACTTGTTTCTATGAGTACATACATAATCTTAAATACACCCTGAATTTGCTTACCTAAAGTTGTTCAGATTTCAGTGTCTATATTTTTTATTATTGTATTAATTTACTAATTTTTGTTACTGTATTCAGAGTCATTGTTAATCATAGTAATATATATATTGTGCTTTAATCATTCCGTCCATTGATGTATCTATATAGAAGGTTGTATACACCATGTTTATTTTTAATTATTATTTAATGCTATTTATATCTTATGTAAACTATGTGGGGTAGCAATAAAGCTATAAATAGATGAAATCCCTTATTCATTTATTTCATATACTAGAATAGTGGAGTACTGTATAGTTGCTTTTATTCACGGTGGATTTAATTTCCCTATATTTGCTGTCAGTGACAATATCACGACATTAAATACCTGTGAATATAATACCTTATATTTATGAAGTATCAGGAAGACAGTTTGTGATTAATCTTGTGCGAAATTTAATACCTGTAAATAAGTTCCTTTCAGGAAAAACACGAAATTTTCTCCCCGCAAAATTAAACAACTCTACAGTATTTAATTCTGTGAATGTTTTAACATACTAATGTATTAGAGTGTATATGCCTTTGTGTGTGTTTCACTTTGGCCTTTTTTTTGGAAACCCAAATAGGAAAAGAAGAAAAAGATATTTTACACTAACTTTGTTACTTTGCTTCATAGAGAGATAAAACATATTTTAGCCCACCATCAACAGATGTTGGCTATTCAAATCGCCCTGCATCTGTGGTCCATCCATCGTCTGTCCGTCCTGAACATTTGTTACTGCTATTTCTTAGAAAGTATTGAAGGGATCTCCTTGAACTTTGACATCAAGGTTCCCCTTGAGCTCTAGTTGTGCATATTGCATTTTCAGAGAGATCGGAATCCAATATGGACAACAAGGGACCATCTGGGATTTTGACCAAAGGATTTTGTTACCGCTACTTCTCAGAAAGGACTGAAGGGATCTCCTTGAAATGTGACAAATGGGAATCCAACATGGCCGACAGGCGGCCATCTTGGATTTTGACCAAAGGAAGTTTGTTACCACTTCCTCTCAGAAAGGACTGAAGGGGTCTCCTTGAAATTTGACATGAAGGTTCCCCTTGAGGTGTAGTTGTGCATATTACATTTTCAGAGAGATCGGAATCAAACATGACCGACTGGCGGCCATCTTGGATTTTGACCAAAGGAAGTTTGTTGTCGCTATTTCTCAAAAAGAATTGAAGGGATCTCATTGAAATTTGACATCAAGGTTCCCCTTAAGATCTTGTTGTGCATATAGCATTTTCAGAGAGAATGGAATCCAATATGGCCGACAGGCGGCCATCTTGGATTTTGACCATAGGAAGCTTGTTCTTGCTATTTCAGAAAGGATGAAAGGGATCTCCTTGCAATTTGACATGAAGGTTCCCTGTGAGATATAGTTGTGTATATGACATTTTCAGAGAGATTGGATTCCAACAAGGCTGACAGGCGGTCATCTTGGATTTCGACAATGGAAGTATGTTACCCCTATTTCTCATTAAGTACTGAAGGGATGTTGTTTAAATGTGACATGAAGCTTCCGTTTGAGGTCTAGAATATACCAAAGGAATCTTTTAGAAATTGATTTTGAAGGTTCCTCCTGAGGTCTAGATGTGCATATTACATTTTCAGAGAGATCAGAGTCCAAAATGGACACCGGTCGGCCGTAATATGATCAGTTCATGTTCGGTTTCGCTATAATCTTGTGAAAAATGTACTTCACAGAAATATGGCTTTAAGTTCAAATTCAATATTGAGACAAAATAAGAGAAAAGAACAGTCTGCCATAGATCAGACATAGAACATTCCATGGTGGGCGCCAAGATCCCTCCGGGATATCTTGTTATATTGATAGTATGTAATTTATATCTGCACAACTGTGTGTATGACGAAGTATAATGAAGAAGTACCAATGTTTATTCCAAACTCCAAGTCCATTCGAAGACGACAAATTTGATATTAAAATTATCTCAACACGAAGAACAATTATTGTGAATCCCAAACGAGATAGGACTTGAAATAATAGAACGTGATATAAATACTGTCTACATAACTGATAAAGCAAGGACAGAACGAACAAAGTGTAAATAAGAGAGAGAAACAGAGAGAGAGAGAGAGAGAGAGAGAGTCGAAACAAAAAACAAATGTTTGGATCTTGTGAAGGGTTATGTTGTGTCTAGTTATAGGTACTATATACTGGCTAGCTGGATAAGTAAATCTAGCGGAAATTAGAATGTAAAAATGTACCTGCCTGCTTTAGAACATTTATGACATTCAGTTGTATTGAATATTGTTTGTTTTGTTGTTGTTTCGCGTCCCGCTAAGAATTGTGTACTAAACTGAAGATGTCACCAGCTTAAGGTGAACTGCCACAAATTATGACCTGATATGGACTGATGCCAATGTGGTCAGTTTTTTACGTGACACGGGACTTCAACTTAAGTCTCATCCGAAAAACTTCAATTTGTATAAGAGACCTGTGGCAAAGAAACATCCACCACCATGTTTAACATCCACCACCATGTTTATCATCCACCACCATGTTTAAAAGTCTCTGGTATGACCGGTGATCTTCTGTTGCGTGTCAAACACTCTTCCACTAGACAATCGCAAGCAGATAGATTAAATACAATAGATCGAGATTACATTCCAAATATAAAATTAATAGCAACGTCATCTTGTTGAATTGGGGCGGTTATTGTTTAATTTCATCAAGTGGTTACTGTATTAAAATATAAGAGTACTTTGACACTATGAAATGACCAAAACTGAGCAGACTCTAGCAAAAAGACTAAAATTTTGTAATTGTTGTTAAAAGTTAGTGTATGTGCGTTTAAACAATGATTTTGAAACCACCGAATTTCTCGTGTTTTTAGTAAGTTTGCCAGGACACGGAATACGCGTACTTTTACTGTACCGTGTATTGCACTTTAGGACCGGTTGCATATACTGCATTTTCATGGGTATATAAATTATCATAGGATCAAAAATCGATGGGCAGACTAACGCACGTCACTCTTTTACTCTAACATAAATCAAAGACTAGGAATAGAAGAAAAGTGGACACAGATGCTTTCTGGATTGGTGCTAGTTGATGTTCTATATTTGTTACCGCTTATTGTCACCTATTTATATCTAGTGACAAGTCGCATTGTCCAAGTCATATGGTAGCTTATTTGATTTTTCATCATTAGGATCCGGTGTCAAATATGAAACCTTTCCGCGTGGAGAATCTTCACCCAGAAAGATTTCTAGGTAGTAAACCTTACCCCATAAAATTTTCAACGGACAGAAAATTCCCCCGGAAGGAATTCTATTCCCTTTGGGGAAGTTTTTCCATATAAAAATGTTCCTTTTATGAAAAAAAAATTCTCCACGGAAATGTTTCTGTATAGAAATCATGCCTCCTCAATCCGTAAAACATTTCCTGTGTTTCATTCACTGACTGCTTCTTGATATGGTCTACTATAGGAGATAATCTCACTTATTTCGAGTGTCAAAATGTCTTGATTAAAAGAAATTAATTGTAAGTTAATTACACTCCAACTGATTATGATGGTAAACTTTTGATTTGATTTGATTTTTTGTTTTACGCCATACTCAACAATTTTTCTGTCATATGATGGCGTCCAGTTTTTATTGGTGGAGGAGAAACCCCGGTTACCCGGGTAAAGACCACCGACCTTCCGCAAGAAATCTGGCAAACTTTCCCACTTAATTCGAAATGACCCTAGCGGGAATGATGGTAAACATGCTAGACCTTACAAAAAATAGTGAAATACTGAGCAAACCATTCAATAAGTCAAATGAATATTGATTGACGGTTCTTAGTAGATTTTGACTTTTGCTTGTCGAAATATTCTATAAATGAGCTGAAACATATTTGAATAATCTGCGATTTTTGAATTAAATCACCAAAGATCAGATCTGCTTATTCAAAAGATAATGATATAAAAAAATAATTAATTGCAGTTACTGGAACATTTAGTATCCATATTTTTGTAAATTGCATTGTTCAGGTAATCTAGTTTTCATTGCATGTTTTTTAAAATCCTGAATCATAGTCTAAAAAACGGAATTTATCTACAAATCTGTCATCAACAATCAAACACAGAGCGGGGGGTTTATACAGTCGAGGCAGAAAGAATCCTGTATAGAAAACTTTCCCAGCTGTGGGTATATTTTCTTAGGGGAAAGATTTCTATGTAACACCGGTTGTCCTTACGAATACGTTAAAGAAAATCGGAAAGGGTTGCGTCAAGGAGAACAGATATGTGATCATTCCATAGTTCAAGTAGTTGATAGGGGACGTTTGCTACCTGATATCATTTGTATGCATAGGTGTACCAAGATAAAGTGGCACATCCGGGTTCTGCCCAAAGTGAGTGTGCATGTATATTCCATTTAAATAAAAATCTATATGCATGTATTCAAAGTAGTTCAACAGAAATCTATGGTTTTATTCTATCCCAAAACAGTAATTTTATAATTTTAATTTCCATTTCCTATTCAGAGTAATATCATATGAAATACAATTAGCAATATGTAGTTTATAATTATGCATAGTGTGGTGTATAATATGGATGTAGGCTATGTTTACGTGGGTATACATATGTTTTTGTAGTATCAATCTAGTATGTATATAGTGTAAATGGATATGCACAACATAATTTGTATAAATGTAGGTCATGTTCACGCGGGTATACATGTTTTTAGTATCAATCTAGTATTTACGTATAAAGTGTATACGGATACTTTTTATATCAAAAAAATAATTATTATAAATATGTGCAAATTTAATTATTTTGGAATAAAGCCATGGAATACGATAGTTTAGTTAGAATTTACTTCGAACTGGGTCTTTCACAAGCCGAAAATTTTTAGCTTTCTTGATCTGGCAAATAAAGTCATAATCAGTAAGGCAATCACCTGGGATTTTCTTTTTTAAAATGTAGATGCAAAATCCTGCAGTTTAGCGTCCTTTTTGGATAAAAGATTCAAAATCCATTTTGATATATAAAGTATTTTACTTTAAATCATAACCCCAATCGAAGATTAGAAGCAGTTTACTTATTTCCAGGATAAAATCATAAGAAGTAAGACATAATAAGTTTTTAATCAGATATTGACAGATTGGAGACAAAGGAACAAATCCATATTTATATATATTTGAATTCATGTAGTGTAATATAAAATATGTGTTTAATGTTTTCACTGCTAAAGTTATATTCAAGTTCATCTCTCTCTTCTTTATTTTCTTTAAATTTTACATCTATTTATTACTTTTTTTTTAATTTTTCAAAGGGGTTGAACCCCCAATCCCCCCTAAATCCGCTAATGTCCGCTATCCAATCAATACACCAAAGTCTCTCTGTAGATGTTCGCACATTTTCCCTTTCCCTAATCTCAGTATGTGTTGGGTAATAATGCAGAACACATAATTATTATTATTATGTTTCTATTTTGTGTTTTTATATTTAGGAAAGATTAAAGGAAGATTTTTATTAAAAGTACCATTAGCCAGTCTAAACATGGTGGCACACCTATTACATGTTACGGTGCATCAAGTGGCAGTGATTTCAGTAAAGTGAGCGCTAAAAAGTCTATGTAGGGGACGTATAAGTAAATATTAAACCTTGCATCATGGCGTCTTTGTGGATAAAAGATCTTGAGAAATCCAACGAGAAATTTCAACTTAATTCAATGTAAATTAATTTCTCAATGGAAAATTAGAAGCAATTTAATTTTCTCCAGGAGAAAATATTATTAATTCAGATGAAAGTTGTCAATCTGGCATTGACAGATTGAAGACAAAAGTAACCATATTACTCAAGCGAATTTCCAAAGTGCGGCATAGAATATGGACATATGTAGTGTAATATGTAAATAAAATGTATTACAATCTGAAACTATATTAAGTTTCTCGCTCTTTCACCATTTTCGAAATTTTCCAAAATTGGCGGCGGTTGCACCCTCACACACACACGCACGCACCTACACACACACACACACACACACACACACACACCACTCTAATTCCTTCAGTGCTGTTCAAATGTTTTACTTCTGTCCATTTATTGACATTGAATTGCATGGGATGTTTGTGGGGAATGTACATATGTGTTTGTCCATGTCTATCTGGAATTAACATTTCAGCAACATGTCTAGTACACTAGTAGCTACTAGTACCCTAATAATTAAGCAAAAAAGTTCCAGTCTAGATAGTAAATATACTTTCTCATTCTGCATTTTTTTTTCATCACCTCCTCGGAAGAAATACTCTCAAGATATCTCCAAAACTCTTCGTTGTCCATGTTTCACGAATAGTACTACCATGTTACTGTCGAAAGCCGCTGCACGCTTTTAAATGGTTTGTTTCGCGTAGTTATGCGTTTATTTTGCGTTATAACGCGTTCTGTTTCGCGTTATAATGCGCTAGTTTCGCGTTATTGCGCGTTGTTTCGCTATATTACGCAATTATTTTTTTTATCATCTACCAAATGAGCTCAATCGGCTTTCGTACTTTTATAACTGTATATTAATCTAAGTAGTAAAAAAACTGGAAATTTAAAAAAAAAAAAAAGCTTATGCCCCCTTAAACAAAACTGCTGCATAATTTATTATCACGTCTAAACAGGAATATAAATGAATATAGTGGGAAAAGTAGAAATATAAATATTTGGCATTTTAATTAATTACTTTGGCCTCTGTAGACCACTGGTTAGAATATCATGGTTTAAAAAGCATGAAGTCTCTCACCTTCGGTCAGCACGAGTGCGAGCCCAAATGGAACCTACTGTAAGCCGTTTTCTTTTAGAGTGTTTGTCACTTTACTTGTACAAGGACAGTGGTACTTTCCAGTGGTGCTTTTCCTGGGTAGCCTACTTAGTAACAGGGGTTTGCCAAACACTACTTATAACTGAGAATTTTAATGTCGCATACAACATCATTGAACATAATCCGTGTATTACTTCCATGCCCAATGCGTATGTCCACATTATATTTTCTTCATTAATTTACAATTTTATTTTTTTTCCCTTAAAGACATGTTTTTTCATTTGAATTTTATAAAATTAATTCCAAAGTTATAGTTTTAACGATCAAAACAAATGCTCTAATGAATCGTTTCTGTCAATAAAATAGATGTAAATTCCGAAAGAGAAAGAGGTGTCATACAAGGCCAATTTCTAAACCTAGATGTATAGTCAAATCCGCCTAAGATTGATCCCTGTAAAAAGATCATTTTCATAGCTTTTGAAGGGATTAGAATTTAAACATTTCACGGAATATTACTTTAGTATAAAGTATTTTGCTGGTACCGAAATAAAACAGATATGCCGATATAACAAGATAATGCTTATGTTGCTATAACAACATACTTTAAAGTTATTATAACAAGATATTTGTCTTTTAACAATATCACTAACTCTCAACTTATTTTGTTAGTGTTTTGCGTTACTATCATCAATTATATTTTAATTGTGGAGGACAGAATCCGGTTGCAGTGTACCCGGGAAGAGACCACCGGGTATCCGCAAGTAAACTGGCAAAATTTCTAACAAAAATTAGCTTAGGTTCCAGAATTTATTTACTTGCTGAAAATTTTTTTAAAAAATGTTAAATTACAAACGTTTTATATATTTATGATGCTTTACTTTGATATAATAATGTCCAGCTAAATGTTGATCCGAAACGTGTCACAATCTGAAAGTGCACCTTTTGATTTCAAGTGAAAAAATCTTAAAAGTACGATTACTAATAGATAGGCAGTAAATTGCATTTATAGTGCTGGGATTTATTTCAGGCAAGAGTCCAGCTGATGTTAAAAGTGCAGGATTTGACATAATCTATAAAAAGGATTATTATCGAGACTGAAAATTGATTTATTAGAGAGCTTTTCTTGAGTGATGTAAGGGACACATATGATGTTTTCGCACAGGAAAATAATTTTTGTACAAATTCACAGATGAAAGAACGCCATTTTTAATCTGATGTGGAGACGTATGTAATTGAAACCTTTTTTAATTAATAAATCAAGTTAAATGAGTGTACATAGTAATAAGATATTTTACCAGTCAAATTTACCTTAGGAAAAACACGGACAAGCATTATTATTGAAATGTTTGTCTAAATCAAATGGCACACAAAATATAGCTATTTGCGCAGTCAAAAGCAAACAAATAGATAGATAAATGTACGCCATGTGCTATATATATATATATATATATATATATATATATATATATATATATATATATATATATATATATATATATATATACCATAATTACAGAAACAGATGAACCTACTTATATTGAACCCCGTTACATTGAAATCTAACCATATTTGAAATGATTTAGATTTCCCGGCCAAATATTTATCATTATAATCCCGTTATATTGAAAACCCTGTTTTTTGATAGAAAAATGAATTCCCCTTTAATTTCAGTATATCCGGGTTCGTCTATAATTGAAAATTTTGCATTTAGTAGTAGACCTACGTGTTCGGCATCTGAACATCTTAACTGCAAATGTCTTACCGACGTTTTGTTATTTAACCGATGGCTTGTCATATAAATAGATATGTCTTACCGATGGCTTGTCATATAAATAGATATGTCTTGCCGATGGCTTGTCATATAAATAGATATGTCTTGCCGATGGCTTGTCATATAAATAGATATTTTTTGCCGATGGCTTGTCATATAAATAGATATGTCTTGCCGATGGTTTGTCATATAAATAGATATTTTTTGCCGATGGTTTGTCATATAAATAGATATTTTTTGCCGATGGCTTGTCATATAAATAGATATTTTTTGCCGATGGCTTGTCATATAAATAGATATGTCTTGCCGATGGTTTGTCATATAAATAGATATTTTTTGCCGATGGCTTGTCATATATATAGATATACCTTACCGAGGGCTTGTCATATAAATAGATATACCTTACCGATGGCTTGTCATATAAATAGATACTACTACATGAAATTGTCTTTCTTTCAATAAAAATCACGGTCAAAAACGGTTACTTTTTAAGGTTGCCCATTGGATGGTGGTATACCTACAGTGGAAGTATAATCTGATATGTTCGGTAAATACCTTTTGTGGCTAATTCTCAAAATTATTCAATAAAAATATTCCAAATAAACTGTCCGATAAAATCTGCTCAGATTTCGGAAAATACCTAAATTACATATCAAAATCGTAGCAGAGAGGATGTTGTCAAAATAAGACTATTGTGTAATGCGAAAAAACAGAGAAACACTCAAATTTCACAAATGTTCGCCACTTGGCCTTTATCAAGTGAAAGACAACAATATGTATATCAGTTACATAGTATAGGCGTCGGAGCCCCCCCCCCCCCTTTTTTGCAAAGATAGACATATGTGTTGAAAATTGGGGCTTAGCCCCCAGACGTTTCTGGCGTGTGTGTGTTTTTTAAGTTGGTTTAGCCCCCCCCCCCCCCCCCCCCCCCCCCCACTTTCAATTTGCTTCCGACGCCTATGCATAGTATGAAGTCTGCACAATACAAAGCTCCAGTGCAAATGTTTTCTGATACTTACTGATACTTCCATTTGGAGGACATTAAATTTTATTGTGTAATGACTCTTAGTTTAAAGAATCAATGCTATTTTGATATTTTAAAAAAAAATACTAAAACAAAGAAAATATGGATTGTGACAAGGAAAATATGGATTGGAAACTAGGAAAATATGGGTAATTGAATTTATAAATCATATATATTTTTATCTGAAATTTTCAAACATAAAGACTAGTCTATATATATAACCGTGGCACAAAAAATTTCTAAGGTTTGCCTGACATGTAATATATCAAAAGGTGCCGCGATCATATCAACTGCATCTCTTAACAAGGGCTATAATGTACATAAGATATAATTCAAATAAACATCTTATCACCCCCAATTATCTAGATCTTCCGACAAGATCCATAATCACTTTGCATACATGTTCATTCAGAAAGGATTAATTCCAGCTTTGATTTTAGCGGCATTTTGGATTTTCGGTGTGAAAGTGACAATTCGGATATATTTCACATAAAACGTTAAACACACCTGTTTATTTGTCCTGTGTTAATGTAGTGATAATGTGGATTTCAGTTCTCAATTATAATACGCTGTTTTGTTTGTGTACCTATCTTCTTTAGACCTACGGTGAAAATGAAACCAAAAGAGACGATGTTTGTTTCGAGCAAACAAGGATTTAATTGGCCTACATCGTAATTTCCTGGGTGCGTGTTCGTAGAATGGAGGGGGGAAATGGATTTTATAAGCCTGACAAAAACTTTGGTAACAGATATCGCATACTATTATTGTCAACTCACATTTCAGTTAATTGTTTTATTTTATCAAAATTTAGTATGCTGGCACATTGTTACGTGAAAATGCAATATCTGATGAAAAGGTTATTCTAGGCCAATAAAGGGGAGATTCTGTCCAATGGTTTTAAAGGCAACATAAATATGAATTTTTAAAATACTTCATTTAATTGAGAGGATGACAGAGGACTTATTTGAAAAATCATGGGATATTATCAGAATATCATAAAATACCGTAAGACCTAATGGGACTGAAGACGCGAAAATAAATGCTTTTCTCTAGATTTTTCTATAATTTTTATCATATTGCACGTTACGATATCACTTAAAATGATAGGATAGGACGAAAATATTATAAAATGTAAAAGTAAAGTTCAATGCAAGTGTAGAAAAATAAATGGAATGAAGTTCTACTATCCCTGGCCTGAATGATAACTTTTGAACGATTGTGACTTTGAGTGCAACTTCTAAACATCAAGATAAACGAAAATGAATTAAAAATCATTAAGGCTTTCGGTAAAACAACAGTTATATCAGTTTTACATGCATTTTTGTTTTTTCAGGAATGAGGGTTCCAATCGTCTCAGTCCCCATAGGGCATATAACAGAGGACAACAATCTTTGATATTTTGATTGGAAAAAGAGTTTTAAAGCGCGTATCGCTCGCTAGATAAATTTGAGGAAATTAATTAATTTCAACATTACCTTAGGCAGTATATATGTTCTATTTTATTGCACAGACAAAAAAAATGGTATCTAATTGAATCTGTAAGCGATTTGATAACTCTGTTGAATTAATATTGGAGATTTTGATTCTTGATAGATATCTCGGGGCGATGCAGAATGAGCAAAAATTACCACTGAAATTGAAAAATAAAGTTCCCCGTTTTCCTGGCATGATGATACTTGTGAAGTCTGCCTCACTGGTTATCATTGTTAGTGTCTTATATTGCGTTTGTGTCCCTCGAGTCTAACTGTACAATCCTTTGTCTGAAGTTACTGGAAAGGACATAAACTGTCGAGATTTCAAGTGACAAAATAGTTAGTCTTGGCTGGACTGCATTAGGAACGGGGATCTAGAAGAATATGTTACTGTAGTGAATGCAAATTGATTGTAGAATATTTGAGTATGCATTACTTTATTTATTTGTAAGTTCAAATTCAAAAGGAAAGCGAAATACCTCTAAAAATAATAAAGGCAACGAAAACAAACTAATTGATACAAAGTAAAATAACCGACGCAAAGCAAACAAACAAACAAAAACGAAAGAAATAAGAAACAAAATACATAAATAAATGTAAATAAAAGTGATATTATTATTATTATTATTATTATTATTATTATTATTAATCGGGTTGTTGTTGTTATGTTTTTATTTTTATCAGAATAGTTATCGAAATGATTGCACACAACGAAAACATTCTACACATACAATTTTTATTTACAGTTGTTGTGTTCTTCCCCGTAGTATTTTAATCTCGATAAGTATGTACACGTTTGCATGTGTTTAAGTTTTGTTATTATTATTATTATTATTAATATTATAATTATTATTATTATGATTAATCTAGATTTATTTAATTTAATTCTGGTGGGTACTTTTGTTTGTTTGTTGATTTTTAAATATTTTTATCATTAACATTTATCTTTTTTTCTCCAATAAAGAGTAGATTACATATAATCAATGGATGCTACCCTCTCGCCCCAAATCTGTCATTTTTATGACAGAAGCAGAGAGAAAGAGTACATGTAAATATTTGAGATTTTTCTCTACAAATAATAAATCAAATTATTTTTGAAATTATGTACAAATAATATGGTTTCTACTTGTAATATCTTGTAATTACTGATATTTAATCTGGTAAAGGATGAACTATTTACCTCAGAAGAAAATATTAATGGTATCATAACAATTAAGGATTACTGTTAAAAAGTTGACCAAAATTTTCTAAGTTGTTAATCTATTATTAATTATATTTGACTTAAAAGTCAAGATGCCCAGCAGTTATTTGCTGTTCTAAACTTTAAATAGAATTCTTATTGCTTTTATAAAATATTTGTCCTCGGTCATAAAAAAAAAGTTAAGCTTGTAATGTATTACTTGCAATGTATTTTTTTCATTTATAAGTAGTGTCACACAGGTCTTGTGTTGATGATTACGACTTACTAGATTCTAGACATTGTAATGTAAGATAACACAGGAATTACACAATAAATACATATATAGACAGTAATAAGGTTGTAGATTGAATCTTAAAAAAAATCAATCACCGAATTTCACGAAAGAATCAACCACAAGCAAATAAGATGACCACGACGGCCAATTTTCAGCATTCTTACGACTAACAGTGACGACCAACTTGAATGAGAGCTGTTAGCTTAAAGTTATTACCCCATATATTTTGTTTATAACAAGGAAGATTTAGCGGCACCCGACATTGTTTTCATTTGCCTCTCGTAATGTACTTACATGTTTTTAGTTGATTCCTCACTTTGTACTACAATTTCTTTACATTTAAATTTTCATTGCTAGTCAAATAATGACCGCTTTTACCAATATTTGACCACCGCTGAAAGTGTTATTTTAGTCCGAATAAGTCTTAGTTTTTCTATCACTTAAGACTAAATGATGTTTGTGATTTAAGGTTTTCATGAAAATTATCCTAACTCTAAACATTAACGTCTTGTCACACTTTCGGCGCCGAAAATATATTTCCATCATACAAACGATTACACTGACAAAGAAACTGATTTTGAAATAAATATCAAAGTAGGCGATTACGGCGATTGACGATCAGATTTGTTTTCCTAACAGAAATCTGTTTTAATATATGTAATCAAGTATTTGAAATAAATATTTTTCTTGTAGCTTGGAGAGTGTTTGTTCAAAATGTTACAGGCCTCTATATCTACCTTTAATTAACAGACTTATGAACGTCTTTACTTGGCCTATTGGTGTAACCTTATAAATATTGATACAGAGATTGCACGTAAGATGTTGCTCTTTGAACAATACGAAATATAAACTTCTTAAAATGTTAAAGATTCACGTTGACCGACTTTTGATACAGCTGAATATATACTTGTTGTAGTGTCGTTAAATTTGGTAAATTGAAAATGAGTATATCTAGTCATTTATTAATTTTCAATTCACCAAAGTTGGAAACGAATAAACGATAGTAGTAGTAATAGTAGTTGTTGTAGTAGTAGTAGAAATATATTTTTTTATAGTGTCCAAAAGGACTCGCAAGATTTTCTTTACAACTAACTTAAAGTACTTTAAGTAAGATAACCCATTAACATTAAATTTTCAAAAATTAGATTTTAAGAGGAGAGAAGGAATTCTCGTAAGTACACGGTTGCATATTTAAACCAAATAAATGACATGCGACATAATTTAATATCACATGTATAACAAATTTGAAAAATAAACAACATTATATTTAGAATTACAATTTATTCATTTAGAAGGCTTCTCGTTCCTTTTATCCTTTCTGCTATATTTTATATATGTTTCAAAAAAAATGTGAACGTTAGAATATTGAAATATGGAAGGTAGAAAATATCATAAACATAATTCCAAAGCTATTAGACTTCATCAGTTGAGCTCCAATTTAAAATGTATGTGTATTTTCTAAAGAGAAAGTGGTATCATACAAGGCCAAATAATAAATCTAAAAATATAGCCGAAATCATGCCATATATTCTTTATTTGATACTCGTAATTAACTTATAAACTAACATGTCAGTAGACATAGAAATCATTCAGTTTCGAGTGACATCTTTATTGTACGGATGTGTAGATGAACACCTGTGGAAAAGTCTCTTTTTACAAACTCAATAAAGATAATTATAAAGGAACAAACTTTGTACTATATTGAACACTTCGCACTCGTGTATCAGATGTTGAAATACGTAGTGCATGAATCATGCAATTCAATAAAATGTCTATTTTTCAAATTGAAAACTTTAATCAGTTAAACAGTTTGAATTAAAGAATATTGAATCATCGCACAGGTATCTTTGTACACTAATTACTACTAATTGTAATTTCTATTTCATGTCACGGTTTAAAGCAATATCGAAGACATCTGTGGACATGCGGTGTGGTCTTCGATCGAGTTCGCGAGTACATAGCCATCGGCTATTTGATTCCATTACTTCATTTAATACAAACATTCATACTACTTCAACCGCAAAATTACAAAAGCTGGCAACAGTCAAACGAAAACTCTACAAGATTTGTTAACCACATAACACTCGGAAGTGTATACCACCCTTTTGATTTTAAACGGTATTTAATTTTTCAATTGTATTTCAGTTTCTCTTTTCAGTTGTACTGACGTCATGTGGTCAAGTTGTGACACAACACGTGAGCTATGACTTGGTAAAATTCTGTGGACTAGATGTTGGTATGAGGTGTCCTTTACACCCACAATAAAATAAGAATTAGTTCAGTTAACCGAAAAAGAAACTGGGACAGTTCAAAGAGACAACCAAAGTGCAACCAAATGGCTACCCTTCTAACGGTGAATCATTGCAAAAGAGTTATTAAGTGGTAATCGATATGGCGACCAGTGTATTTTATATCACATAGATATTTGAACTGCTTGTATAATTTAAAAGCGGTAGAAATAATTATTTTGATACGACATACATAAGTAAATTCATAAGTTAAATGCAGTTCCACGTGATTTTTTTTTAATTTCCCTTATAATTTTTCACAAAGTCAAGACAAACATTGATCGTGTACAAGAACTGTATTTGCACAAACACATGCGCGTGCACATACATACATACAGAAAAAGTATGTGTATATGTGTGATATGGATAATTGTTTATATAAGTATTAAACATTAACAATATCAAGCTAAATATACAAACAATGATATTTAAATATCTATCTTTTATTTCAAACGATTCAGTTAATATATCTCTTGTTGTATTGCTGATTATAGTAAAAAGTAGTAGTTCTCATGTAATACATGCACCATATATTTATAATATAAAAATCTCAGATACATAAATATAAATCCTCAGGATGTCCAGTATACAATAAAAATATCTGGTGAATATATTGAAAAAAATAATTTATAAAAATAAAAAAAAATAAAAAATATAAAATATTTAATAAAAAATTAAAAAAATAAATAAAAAAAAAATAAAAAAATAATAAAAAAAAAATAAAAATTAGGACAAACACGGACATCTGGAAATCCAGAGGTGAGTTCAGATGCCATGGAGGAGTTATCATCCCCTGTCTACCTGTCACACCATATCTAATTGAAATTATATTGATAAAAGATACTATTATTGCTTCCTAAATTCATACAAAGATATTCCAAACATTTCAGGGTTTAATGATCGATTTGTTGTTCTATACTTATGTGTCCTATCGGAAACAAATAGTTAAGACAACAATCCCTAGTGTCTGTATTTATAATTATACATGTAAACTGGTTCACTGTCAATATTTGCCTTTGAGTCAACCACGAAATACTGAAATCTGTTGTATACATTTTGTTTTGTTTTGTGGGGACGAAGGTTATAAGAATCCATCATGAGTATCCAACTGGGATGGAAATTTCTCACCCAAACCAAGGGGTTGAAAATTTCATTCAGGAACAATGCTGACGGATGGATGAGAATAAATTATTTCCATTTTTCTTTGCTTCGTTGTCCTTGTTTTTTTTTTTTGTATATTCTAATAAAACATTTAAAATAGCTAAACATGGCATTAACCTGATTATTGCGGTATCACCATCTTACGTAGTTTGATCAAGTAGGTAATAACAACAACATTTAGTAACAACAACGACATTATTGATAATAATAATAGCAACAGCAACAACGATAATGATGATGATGATGATGATGATGATGATGATGATGATGATAAAATATGAAAGCAGTTAGCATAGTTTTCCTCTAAAGAAAAACCAATAGAAAATAAACATATTTGCTGATTCGGATGGGCGAAAACGGAAAAACTTCTCAACAATCATTATAAATTGATTTATTATATTTACAGCATTCTAATAAAACAAATGTCAATATTTAAATGTATTTCTTTCTTATTGAGCACGACGAATGATTGGATACATATTTTAACACGTGACATTTTTGCACCTAGTTTCACTCAACACTGACAATTGTTTCAGTATTGAACAGTCCAACATTTATTTTGTGGACGCCCATGCCCTTATTTATGGTGTATAGTAATTTCTGTATCATTATTGTCGTTCCTTTGGCATCCATATTGTGTAAATACAAATTCGTTGTTTCTTCAAACATTTACACATTTCTGTCCATGTAATTTATTCGGAGGGAGGTAAAATAAACACCCGCACAATGCTAAAACAATCATGCACATAGACAGGTTTTTACTCTCCAAGAAAGTACAACAAATATCTTTCGGACAAATACGGATCCTTTGTATAGATTCATTGAAATACATAACGATCTGCAATTTTAAATTGTTTGTTGTAAACGAAACTTTTTATAAATCACAATTAAATGTTAATGATATAATTCACTAAGATTGTCAAATAAGACGTGAAAACGAAAAAGATATTCCCACAGAATATATTCTAGGTTAAAAGCTTTGTTAAGAAGTATAACATTTTATTATGTTTTAACTTTCATGCTTGTGAGAAAAATTATTCCATAGTTTCCATAGGTTTTGTTTGTCCAAACATTCTTCATTTTTATTTTTTTATCATTTTTGTGATGCTGTCGATTTTCGAATATAAACTTTGAAATGTTCATCCTGATAGCTTTATTTCTGAAAAAGAGGTACAGTTGCTATGTTTCTGTTGAATGCATATTAAAATGTTTTTATTATAATTTATAAGCATTAGTTTCTATTGCATACTAATAACGTTGTCTTATGTAGAGAAGAATACTATTCTCATATACAAGAGGTTGATCACCATTTGATTAATAGTATTTTTAATGAGCAATATTCAAACACTTTTGATCACCAGCATATTACCTTTAGATTAGAAACGTTTTATATACTCACGATTATGTATAAAAGATCAAAATTCAAATTGTCGAAACATGACCATAAAAGGTAATTTTTTTTTAGTTTTGAATATGCATATTCTTTTATTTGGTCATTACAGACAGTTGCAAAGTTGTGACTTATTATGTATTGTATTGAAAATAATGTACGGAACTAGTATCAGTAAATAATTCATATAGTGCCTTCCATATTTACCGGAAAGAAAATAATTACCAGTCAACGCCTGATCCCTTCTCTTGATTTTCAGAGGTCCATGTTTGTCCATTTTTACAAGATTTGTAATATATATATATATATATATATATATATATATATATATATATATATATATATATATATATATTATATATATATTTATATATATAAATATATATACTGGACATCTTGAAGATTTATACTCTGGTATCTGAGGTTTTTATATGATGCCACTTTTTCTTTCGGAATTATACATTTACATTAAAATCGAGTTCAACTGATGAAGTCTTATTGACAGAAACGATCGTCTTGAGCATTTGTTTTGGCCTCGTTTGTGAAAATATAACTTGGTATCGTTAACGATAATGTAGTCACCAAACTCCGGTCTAGAAATAAAAGTTTCTTCTTACATTTCCTATAAATGTAGCATGAACCCGATCTATATTGACAGCAATACTAACTTACTGGTTTGACAGTGAAAAATACCATCTGTTACTTATATATCGAGGAAACTAAAGATTGGTTGGTGTACATTTTTACTTCCGATTACCTATTATGACAATTTTGGCATTTTGCAATAAACTGGACATGACACAGATCCCATGGGGAATAATTTTTGTACAAGACCACTAGTGCTGATTTGTAGGACTTTTCAAAGAAGCACAGCTTTGGGTTACTTTATCAAGTCTGATTAACTGACAAGTATTCTTCTGGAAAACTCTATCGCTAGGTATCGTAAACAAGATTCACTCTAGAATAGTGACAATGAATATAATAATGGTGAATATTTAATGGTTGAAATATTTTATTTGCCGTAGACGAGTAGAACCAAACTGTGACCAGTGTCTTTGTGAGCTTTTTGCAACATTAGGAAAGAACTTAAAGTGAAATATAATATTAGTAGGAGAAGGATGAAGATGAGGATGTGGAGGAACCAGTGAAAAATCACTTTCATCAACATTGACATCAAACTCTGAATAATGTATGACGAACATACTGGGAGAAAATGATACAATGTCCATAAACAGCCTCTCTAGCTCGTCTTGATATCATTAATTAATATACATCTAATCAGAATTTAAAAGATTACTGTAAAAACGAATAAAAATATCGTAGATGGTAACATTCTCTAAAAAACAAATTATAGATAATTTTTTGCTTTTATAGACATGTTCTCGTGTAAGATTCGTTGCAATATTTAGAATGCCCAAATCCTAGGATATGCATTGGAATAAATGAGCTGAACTGTGATGAGGATGATTGTTTTGAATTTGATTACCACAACATGGGGTTACAAGTAAAATATCGCTTATTGAAAAGAATGAGGAAAGCATTACAAAGAAATGACACTTTCCCTGTACTTTAAAAATGTTTTTCTTAGTCTGCGGATGTATGAAACAAGTTAGAACGGGTATAAAATAGCGCTGTTGTTGTTGTTGATGTTTCTTGTTATAGTTGTTGTTGTTATTATTATTATTTTTATTTTTATTATTATTATTATTATTATTATTATTATTATTAATGTTGTTGTTGTTGTTGTTGTTGTTGTTGTTGTTGTTGTTGTTGTTGTTGTTGTTGTTGTTGTTGTTGTTGTTGTTGTTGTTGTTGTTGTTGCTGCTGCTGCTGCTGTTTTTGTTGTATTTAATATTGCCGAAAAATATTAATTTAACCTTTAAACAACAATATCGGCAGGAATGTAGTAGAAAGTAAATTTCTCTTACGTGAATTAGATGTACGAATGCCTTTGTTAATTTCGAAGTGAAATATGAGAAATAATTAGCTTTGTGATCGGCATATTCTTGACACATGTTTCAAACGTGTTAAACAAGCGGTTTCTTTATGATCTGTGTTCTGTTAAAAAGACGACAAGCAAAACATCTTGTCCCAAACATGTCGGTTTCATGTACTTTCAAGTCATTTAAAGATGTAGAATTACCTTTGCCCACCCATTAAGTTGTAATAACGGAGAGCACTTGATTCAGTTGAGACTTTGTTTAATCCAAAATTTACATATGCACAAAGTCTTAAACCAAAACAGTCCTTTTCACAGTGGATTACACTGTGGTAATTTTATGCACGCGTGTCATAATTGTGAAAATTTCTCCCCGTTTAGATTTGAAACTGAGTGGAGATTTCGGTTTTATAAAGACTTCCAAGTGGTTTTATCCTACTTCACAGAAAAATAGAGACAGCTAGATAAAAGTCTGCCAGCGCCGTTCTGTCTATGTTTTGATTCCCGCCATGACGGCATCGCTCTTTAGTGGTTACTCAGGTTTGGGTTTTGGCTCTGATTCTGAACCGTTGTTGTTGCGTTTATTGTTGTCTTGAAGGACCAAGATTTGCCACCTGACGAAACCATATTAAAGATTCTTTATCTTAATTTTCCATCGATATTGCGTTCCAAATTGAGATGTTAGACCGAAATAAGATAATGAATTAGATTGGCATAGTGCATGTAAACAATACCTCCGTACGATTGGGTAAAACCATGCTCAATGGGCTATAGTATTCTTTTTGACATTCTCAAATTCGTGCAGTACTAAACAAAGCTATTCTTTGGGACAATATTGTACGAGGAACTAAACTATTGCTATAATCTTTGTTTATTGAAGTAAACATACTTGATACTCAATACCTAATTAAACTTGAATTCAAGTAAATTAGTGTTAACCTACGCCTACCAACCTATACCCCTCCTGATCTACCTACTTACTTACCTTCCTACCTACCTACTTACCAAGCTATTTGCCTACCTACCCACCAACCTATTTGCCTACCTACCTACCTAGCAACCAACATATTACAATATAATGTGTATAAAATATGGTGCATAATCAAAATGAAAATATCACTCTAGAATGTCTTGTACCGGACAAATGTATACATGAAGAATTTTGATACAGTGCTCGTACCTGTTATCTATCTATCTATCTATCTATCTATCTATCTATCTATTTTTTTCTGTATGACGAAGATGGATTTCTGGTAAAATGATTTTAATTAAAATTTAAATATTAAACAATATGATTAGCTTAATTTCAAATACGAACATATTATATTATATTCACACATGCAACACTCCTTCAAATTTCTTTAAAGCATTGTTAAAAGATCTGAAAACTTCTTTAAATACAGATGGAGTCTGTTTAGACACAGGTGGACATTTTTAATTGGGAGGGGTGTTACAAATAAGGGTAGGTTATTGCACCGTGTTAGTTTCAAGATGTTTGGTGGCGTTTATTCTAAACAATAAAGTGCCTTTTTATGCTTCTTAGTCTCAGTAGAAGTGATCGTAAAACACAGTTTAATGTTGGACACCATTACGGATGAGAATGGTTCTTTTTTGTGGATCAAGTTTATATAGTGTAGGTAAGTGTTGTCATGTTCCAACTACAATATACTGTTTTGAAACATTTGCGCCATTGCAGGCAATGTTTAAAACTAGTAGTATAGTTTAAAACAATAATTCTTTTCATCTTCTTTAGGTACCGGTACTTAATGTATATATCGAATTGTTATAACTTATTAGCTATCCAAAACCTGGGCTAACATTGGGACTTGTGTTGTATTGTAAAAATAAAGAATGGTACATGTATCTTCAGAATACAGGGATATCATCATAATGCAATGATCAAATTAAAATTTGTATAAATTATTTAACATGTGTATATATGAAATAAATGTTATTCTTTTAAATCTGCATCAGAGATTATAAAATGCAGTGTGTATGTCATATTGTATATCATATCATATTGTTTTTGTAATATATATATATATATATATATATATATATATTTATATATATATATATATATATATATTATTGTTTTTGTAATATATATATATATATATATATATATATCATATCCGTTTTTTAATATTCCTATATTATATAAAATTTTATTATATGCGTATATATTTGTATTATTGATCATAACCGTTTTCTTCCTCATTCTTAAATTTTATTATTGCGTTATTTTGTATTATTGATTAATTATTCCATTATCATTATTTTTTCATAAATTTTATCATTATTATTATTATTATTATTATTATTATTATTATTATTATTATTATTATTACTATCATTACTATTATTATTGTTGATTATATTGTTGTAGTTTATGTGTTGTTGTTATTGTTAATATTGTTTCTTCTACAACAGCAATAATATCTACTACTACTCCTTCTACTTTTCCTTCTTCTTCTTTTTCTTCTTCTTCTTCTTCTTCTTCTTCTTCTTCTTCTTCTTCTTCTTCTTCTTCTTCTTCTTCTTCTTCTTCTTCTTCTTCTTCTAGTACATCCATTATATTGTTAATATCAGAATTGTTTTTGTAATTAACAATATCATCATAAGTAACCTTTCTGAGCAATGCTTCTTTTATCGTTATATTACAAATTGACTTGTAAATATAAAAGGTGAAAACGAATTTATATCATAATCTAAATTTATGTATGTTAAAAAAATGTTAATACATAATACTAAAAGTTTGGCTGAAAATTAATATAAAAAATAGTCATGACACATTTGCCCTTTTCGCCTCATTTTTGCAAAACTGTAACTTTTGGCGCCATGTTTATAATATATATAAGACTTAGGAAGTTGACTTTAAAAGGATCTTTTCTTTTTAGCTGTTTGTATTATCTAATATCCACACATTGTTTTATCGATGTGCTTATGAAGATTTGGCATTCATGATTCTGAATAAATATATGTCCCTGTGTTTGATATAGTTTTGTACATATATATTATTTATATAACATTGAATATAATTACATTGTGTCGCAGTTCAAAAACAAAATATTTTGTTTGTTTAATCTTTGTAAACAGATCAGCTGTAATAAGTGCCGTAGATGTCAAATTTAATATAAATTTATTGAACCAGACTCGGAAGATAAGGATTGTCACAAGTTAACAGCTTCCGAACAAAAAGTTTGCAATTAAATAGTAAAACTTGAATATATTTTCGAAAATTTTAAGATTTTTAATGAGATTTTCTTTTTCTATTTTATACACAAAATTTACATTATTTCACATTTTACAATTGTTTTTAATCCGTTAAATTCTATATAAATTTCAAATTACGATCATTGAAGTAGAATCAATATCAAATATGTACAGTTAAATAAAACACGTCTTTTTATACTTAAATATTTATCTTAGAGTTATTATAAATATTTTAGTCGTATTACATTGATTAGGAACATAATTCAACAACTAGTTAAGTGTAAATATGTTTTAGTATTCATTTGGAATAGTTCAATTAAATACTGACCACAGTGTGAAAATATTGTTTTTATTTTAAATACATTCGTTATATACTGTGGTTATTATGTACATGGTGTTAATGTATGTGTTTTGTTCTGGTTTTAAATATATGCAAATTGTTGCTTTATAAATAAAATTTATTTGATTTATAATATTTGAATCGGTCTAAAACTGGAAGCAGACCCTAGACCTATTTTTCATAACTTTATGCTAAAGATTTCTGCAAAAACAGCTGAAACGAAATTCAAATTCAGAAATATTTATGTTGTTATTTCACTTTATTTTGACTTTGAAGGACATTCTTTATTGTATTACTTGTACATATACATAATGTATATTTATTGTTTGTTGCTAAACAGCAAACTATGCGTTATGTTTGAGGATAAACAAGAAGAGATGTGATTTTCTGAATCAATTAAACAACACGGAATATAAAAAGTCTCAGATACCAAGGTATAAATCATTAGGATATCCTGTGGATATAGGTACAAATCAGGTAAAAAAAATGGACAAACAATAATATGAATATAATATGAATACAATTATATGAATTTTTGTAACAGACATGCAAACTTTTATGTTATTCTTGTAATAATATAAAAATTTCAGATACCAAAGTATAAATCAAAAGAATGCTCCAAAATACATTTTTAGGATGTACAAAATTAAGAGAATATAAAAATTTATTATTCGGAGTTTGGCATGTATGTCCTTTTCTTGTATTTTACATGCCCTGCCTTGTATTTTCCTATTTTGTTTTAATTCATATATACTAGATTTTATAATTATATCTAATAGTTAATAACAACGCAGTGTCTGCTTCTAAAACGACCCAAGAAATATGGTAAAACGAATTCCTGATTGATAGGAAAATAACTACAACATACCCAAAATTTTGGTGAACAATATCTAAAATGCTATTTTTGAACAAAAAGACGTAATACGAGAACTTTGATAAATGAATTTCAACTATCTTTTATGATTAGGTCTAAATAAAGAAATTTTTGTTATCAAACATTAACGTCAGCATAAGATATAGTTGTATTTAGCATAATTATTCACGGGTTGTGGTAAATAGTTGGCAAATCTGCAAGTTTACATTTTGTACGGATTTTTTCGTTTTGGTGTTTTACGCACGCTCAAAACTTTTTCAGTTACATGGTGGCAACCAGTTTTAATAGAATTTGGTGAAAATGTACCCGGTAAGAGGCCACTTGACTACCATCTGGAAATCTTTGTCACAAATCAGCTTAGGTTTCAGTAGGACTCTATCCACTTTTTAAAATATGGCTGCACGAAATGGTGCAGATATCGCAAACAAAAGAAAGGATAAGAGTTTTTTTCTATTTTCTTTGATAAAGACATAAAAACCATTATATATATATATAGCCGATCGTTCTTAAACATGAGATCAGTTTTAAATGTGTTAATTTCAGATTAGCAGTCGAAATCTAATTAATTAACGGCCATTTTTTGCACGGCATGGAAAAGAAAACATTGAACATTTTGTTTCCTAAGTAAAAGATTAATTTATTATTATTTTCTTAACTTATTTCATCAAAATATAAAAATTATAACAAAAATGTATCTATATTTAAAGGTAGATATGGTACTAATAAAGTGTACATGATTATGCATTATAACTCATAAACGATATATATCATTACCTACAGAAATGACAATATTGATAACTTGAAATTTAGCGAAAGCATCAATATTTGACTGTTTCATACAGACATTTTCAGATGATGTCAAGTCTAATATCCGGTCCGGAAACGTTCTAGGACATCACCTAGATACTGATACCCTTATGCGGCTTTATCCTGTATCGATATCAAACTATATGTAAAAACTAAGTTATTCCTTAATCGTGCATTTGTATAATACCTGACGAAAACCAATCTGCTTAAACCTCTCTTCAAGTAAACAACAAGTCTTTTCATCTTTGTTTTTCATTACAGAAATCTGAAGTCCTAGCCACAAATTGCAATCAAGACACCGGTAGTTTTCTCTTTTTGATGTTCACGAACTAAACATAAATCAAATTGGCGCTGGATGCCGTAGTGAACAATAATTTTGAATACCGGACGCTCTAAGCACTTCTAAGTTTTAATTTTTTCCCTTCCAGCCCGTTAAAAGCTCTTGAGAGTAAGCCGGATAGTAGGTACAAAGTAAGGGCTCACGTTGTATATGAGTTTTACTTTTAGGGTAGTAAAAATGTCTGAACAAACGGAAAATAAAAATCTATGATATTTCTTATAAGGATACCAAGTCTTTGATCTGTCTGAATTAAACGGAGATAGAAATATGGCCATAATGAGGGATTTTCATGTTCAACACTTTGATAGAACTTATAATGTTGTGAATTTATACGGTCTATTAAAGTGATAGTTCACTTGAAGATAACATGAGGGCAAAATATTGCATCTTTCTGTCTACCTGTATAACCATCCATCTATCTATCTATCTATTTGTCTATCTATCTATCGATCGATCTATCTGTCTGTCCGTCTGTCTGTCTGTCTGTCTTTCTATCTATCTATCTATCTATCTATCTATCTATCTATCTATCAATCTATCTATCTATCTATCTATCTTTATTTATTTATTTATGTATATTTTTCTTATTGATTTATTGATTTACTTATTCATCTATTTATTTCTCTATTCATCTTTCTTTCTGTCTATCTTTCTGATTTTATTGTTTTGTACTAATCAGCAGATATGGCGACCCTTTCTTTGAAAGTGAAATAGTGTTGCCGTTACGGTTTTTTATGTTATTGCCGGTGTTAATATTTAGCTGGTCATTGTAGTAAGCAAGCATGTAACTGCAGACTTTGGCATTTAATACTTTCGCACATACCATATAAAATTCAGAGAAAAAAACTTCAATAACCAGGAAAATAAAATTTAATAAATCAAAATGACGTATACAATGAAATCCAATTTTGTATTTTATTCATTTTATAGTAAATATTTATCATTAATCTGTTTAATATATATATATATATATATATATATATATATATATATATATATATATATATATATATATATATATATATATATATATATATATATATATATATAATATTGATCACGAATCAATCAAAACTCTAAATTGAATTTTTGTATACCCTTTTTGTTAGGATTGATTTTTTTCTTTCTTTCTTTTTTCTATTCTTTTCTTCTTTTTTATGTCAGTGGACTCCAAATGTGTTCGTTAAACATATTTTGCAATGTATTTAGCTCAGGAGGGCAATTGAGTATCGTTTCTTTAAAAATAAGTCCAAAATTTTCTGACCATGCAGTCAGAATCAAATTCACCCGATTATGGATGAATGGTTACAGTAGAATCAAAGCTTCATGACACAATTAAATACAGACACACAAAAATCGTGTAATATTGACGTACTGCTCAATCAGCTAATATTAAAATTTCCTTATCCAATGTGGTTGTATATATGTTGAATAAACATTGATTCACGAAAGTATAAAATGCTTTATATTTTGTATGCGACAAATCGCCAGTGAAAGTAGGACTTTAGGAGGATTGTTATTGTAGAATCTTCTGTTTAACGATAACATAAGTCTAATCAGATATTCAATTACTTTGGGTATGGAACTCTCACCTTTACAGAGACTCTACCCTTGCCAGAGGACAAAAACGGGAAGAGTCAGAGACAGCAAGTCAGAGCGGGAGAGGGGAGACGGAGAGCGAGAGCATGTAATGCATAGCAATATCTAACGTTCTAAATGTTCTAACCTTTTTATTTACAATGGGTTTTACCAAAAAGTTAGAGAAAACTCATTATAATCTTCTCACTTTTTGGTAAAACCCCTGATAAATCAAATTGTGAGAACATGATATATCTGTATAACTTTGGTATTATGTTTATAATACTTACAAGTGTGACAGTGTGACTACTGTAATATATGTTATAAAAGTGGTGTTCAGTATGTTGCTCTGACAATCACTACATAACCCAAATTGAATCATCATTTTCATCGCTTTCTCTTCTTCTTTATCACACTTATCACACGGCGACCTTTTGTACGAAATGGAGTTACATACAGAGTAAATTTTAAATTTAGATAAGGTAGATATTTGATCAGATACTTCAAGTCAAAATCAAATTTATTGAAGTCGGAATTTTCATTTCATTTTTTTTCTGTTCCTTCGATTACATGTATTTATTGATAGTGCAGATTTTATAAGAAAATATTTTCTATGAATAAAATGAAAAAAGATTAAATAAATAAGACTAAAACCTTTAAAGCAATCACCCTGATAATTTCCGCGATGATTGATGTATAATATTCTATAATGACACTATGGGATATACTCATGAGGTAATGTTTACAATGGGGACACACTTTATGTGGAGGCTTGACTAAACCTGCCGGATGATTACAATTTAAAAATACTAAATCTCCTGTCTGTTTCGAAAGACAATGTGGTTGGAATTTAAGAAGAAGGTATCTATCATGATTTAGATAAACTTTATGGTTAAATTGGTGCAAATTGTTTTTTTTTACGATGTTTGAATTTCTTATTTCACAAAATAATATTTGGTTTCATTAGATTTTTCCTGTCTTAAAATGAATTTACACTTTGAAAATATACAAACTTTAAGTGAAATATTTCGGTACAGTCGCCTCTACGATGGTAGTATTTCATAACAAAATGGATGAAATATATCCTTCGCTATGTAGCTGCGAAGATCCATCTTATTACTACGATAATAAATAACATAAAAATTGAAATAGATATCTTTGTATCACCATTCCCTGATAGCACCGATGGGTAAAACATCTTTTTGAATCCACACTCACATATTACTCACCCCCAAATGGAAAAAAAATCCATTTATTTACTTTGGATATATTTCATAAAGCATTTAAAAAAATAAAATAATAATAATAAAAAACAAACAAACAAATATTCCCTTTCTAAAGTCTATACATTGTGTTTAAGGTAATATTTGAGTTGAGTGCAAAAAGAAGTCTTTCCCGTCAGTGTCTACATGATATTTTTAAATTCAATGTTGCATTTTGATTAATTTAATTAGCGAGGTTTCTTTCCACATACCAATCATTTAAATATTGCTCGATTGTTGTTCCATATTGCTTTACAGTTTTATTAGTTAAATTTTAAATGAGGGAAAATGTATCAGAAATGTATTCTGGACAAAACAATATATATATATATTTATATATATATATATATATATATATATATATATATATATATATATATATATATATATATATATATATATATATATATATATATATATATATGTGTGTGTGTGTGTGTGTGTGTGTGTGTGTGTGTGTGTGTGTGTGTGTGTGTGTGTACTACTTATACTATTTATATGGTAAAATAACAAAGCAAAACCAAAACCAACTAGGCAAACAAACGCCAATCATAATATGTACGTTGATCATTGCTTATTATATTGCATATAATTTATCTGTCATAGGATATAATGTTTCAAACAAACAGCCGCGAATTAATATCTTCATCTGTCATACTTTTTACTCCTCTGCCCACACAAATTATATTTATGCTGGATTTTCCTGACCACATGATGTTTGTATTTTGCATTTATTTTGACACGTACTATAAAATCATTTTGGCTCATTTAAATGTTCAAGAGGATATTGAAACCGGTTAAAAGTGTGGACACATATAATGCTAAAGTCTTTGGTTTCATTTCGGGTAGTATCATGTTACTGTTGACGTATACATATTATATATTCTGACCCTCGACAATGCCATCGTAGTTTTGGAAGATTGATTTTTAAATGTCCAAAATCAATCATTTTATTCTAAAATAAGATGACTACTACCCGCATCTATCAGAATGAAAGTAAGCAATATTTGCAGAACTCTTAAAATAAGTGGAGCAATTTATAAAATGTCATTAATTGCTGGTAAATAATAGGTCTGCCTCGATGATTTTTGCTTTAGGAGCCCACAAAATGGTAATATGACAGATTATATGTCTCGTTGCTAGTTCATGAGCCCGAGTGATTCACCATCCAAAACAAAAACACTAAGACAAGACGTTTATTTACCGCTTCAACACTTCTACTTGCAGATTTGTTTGCGCTTGACAACAAAACAAGTGAGTCCTGAACACCAAGGAGTATTTGCAAGTCATTTTCCAAATGTATTTTGCAACCGGACTAAAATGAAGTCAAGAAAGAGCACGTGTAGTCCGGGTTTACGACTATTTATGATGAATAATCATTTACCGCTACCAAAATGCAAAGTTGATATTTCAATTACGAAAAAGGACATTACTGCATTGTTATTTTAATTTTTATCTTAATTATTTGTTTACCTATCTATCTATTTAATTTTCGGTAATATTTACAAATTAGATATTATTTATTTCACTAATTTTCCATTTCTAAGTAATAAAATAAATAGCATTCAAAAGAAATTAAAATTAAAGCAATCATTTCAAAATCTTTATTCATACTGAGAAGGGGAAATGTGATAAACCTGTTTGTTATGCGCGCGGTATCGAAATGTTCTGTGCCAGTGTTGTACTATATTTTAGCTTGGTAAAGCCAGAAGCGTAATGCTATTTCCAAAAACGCAGATATAGCCTATATGGTCGATTTAGAATTTTAAGATTTTTACATTTATCGGGTATGTTTGTTTTTCTGTATTTCATGTAAATTAAAACAATCATTTAGTTTTTTTAAATGACATTTCCATAATTATGATGTGGTAACTCAGCATAACTTGTCTTCGATTTAGTTGTTGAATATATCTACATACATCGGGTGTGTCAGTTTTTTTATTTCATTTTTATCATTCTATGTCAAGATTGTTATTCTTATAACGATTTGACGAGACATAATGCTATATACATCAAATATTAAGGGGACATTATATTTGTTTTTCTATTTTTTTTTTTACTACTTAAATTGATATATTGTAACAGAATACGAGATATACACAGGTATGAAAATTCTTAATATTCCTATATATTTTGTGAAAATTGCTTATGAAAGCTACTTTCATCTGCAGTTGAATAATTCAATCTTACTATTTGTATATTAATACAACACTGGACCTAACCTTATTTTCACAAAATGTATAGATATATAAGATTTTATATATGTGAATGACTGATTTGTTATTGTACATAACGTACAAGCAGAAAATGAAATATTTTTTGGTAAACACAAATATATGCAAATTAATTGGCATATGACACGAAACAAAATCAAAATGACTGACCTTGAGCCTAAGTTAATGTAAATCGCCGACCTATTTGATAAGCATATTGATTCTGGGTTGTATTTTTCATCATGGTCTAATTTAGAAAATATTTTTTATTTTATCAATACCGTAATTTAGAGGTATGGTGCGTGGATGTTTTTCAATAAATCACTTATTAGATCAATAAGAGACAACAAAGAGTATGCTGACCAGTTTGTCTTGGTTCATAAAATCCTCATAAAATATATTATTCATAAAATTAAAATATAAAGAACAATATTTTTGGCAAGATTTGTACTTAAGATATATTGGATAACGGGTGCTACGCAAATATCACACTATTTCAATTCAACACACTTTATGATTTCTGATAGTACTTCTAAATAAGATACCGTTAATCTGAGTGCAATATTGAATCTATCCTATCTAATGCAACCTAGATCTATATTTAAATTTATGTAGAGAAACCGAAACGTTCAATTCTATATAAATACGTGTTATTCGCAGTTTCTGGATCCAATAATATCCAATCGCCAAAAAGAATCGTTCCAGCAAGAACACTTCGTCACATTTTCATAGATATTTGGTGAATTTTGCAGACATGATGTACGCAAATAAGATCAAAACATAAAATGAAATAAGAATAAACGAATTATAGAAGCATTAATTGTATGGGAAATAAAAACCAAATGTACTGTATATTCTTAATTTTTAAAAATATTTATTTATAGATTTTATAACAATTTTACTGTTTCACATAATATCAGGAAAAACTGCGGTTTTATTTTCTTTGATTTGTCGACCAAAAATCAAATAGTTTAAAATTTTAAAAAAATAACTTGGCCTTTTCCTTGCAACTTAGGCATACATTGAGAAAATTAAACAGTTTAGAAATTAAAAAAAAAAATTCATGGCCTTTTCCGTGCAACTTAGGCATACATTGAGAACTTACTTTCCTTTATAATACATCGATTAATTGTGGGGTAAAATGTTGATTTACAGTTTTAGCCAAGTTAATGGACATTTTGTCTTGTTGAAATTGTCGCGATTAACTCTGGAAAACATTTTGTAACTGACGCCAATGACGTCGATAGTAAGGCATGCGGAACGTCACGATCTTATCTTGATAATTAGTTTAAAATGCTCTTCTGTTTCTGTATTCAAAACAAACAGCGATGTTAAATTAAGTGTAGCGTTTTCACGCACATATTTCATCCTATTCAAGTCAACTTTCAACCACTGCATGTCACGTGCATTTTCTGGAAATCCTTTTAAATTACGTACTGGAGCTATGTTTGGCGAGCACAAAATGTACATTAGATTTATTTCAAATGTTTAGAATTTTGTTTTATGTTGACATTAAGATGCAAAGATACTTAAATTACCAATATTTTACATGAATCTGAAAGTAATCATATACGTGTGAAATTGATTAATTTTGCTTTCTACCTTATAATGAAAGATATCATTCTCATGCTGTATGACATCTATGCTCGGTTACTGTAAACCTTAATTGACACAGAGAACACGTAGACCGGAGACAGAGGGCTTCCATTGAACATAAAACACCAACCTCATTTACGGGATTTTCACTTTGATGACGAATTAAAAACATTTTACACATATGAGTAGCTGAAATATGTCTGAGATGAAAGAGTTATTAATATATAGTCCATTACCGACATAGATCATGTATATGAATTTGTCCAAAGTTCACAGGATTTGTATATTGTATCTTGGAATACCAGACGGTTAATACTCTGTGTTTTTTATATTTTCGAATTTACTGAACAGTCCAAATAGGACATGCCAGGGACTCTTTCACTAACCTAGTGATTTTTTTCTGAACCACTAGATATTCAGATAAATCCCTTTTGACCAAAACCATCAATGATACCATTGGATTATTCAATTTATAATAAATGGTAATTCTAATATACGGAAAATGTTTGTAGTCATCTGGGAACCGAATCTTGTTGCTTTATTTCCGATATTCATGATCTATGTCTGGAAGAATGAAATAGACCGGGTTCCTTAAAAAAGAACTGAAAACATTCAAATTTCCAATATATGCATTCATTTTTGTTCGATGTATCAACGTTATGTAATGTATTTACTTGAACAAATATTGCTACAAAACAATTCAAAAATGCGAAATAAATAGATCTAGATAATAAAACGGGCATGCCACTTTAAGCAACTTAAAAGGTCTTTTATAATTCCGTTTGTCTAATTAAAAACAAGTGTTGACTTATCATTTCCCATGACCATTTTAAAATATTTCAAATTCTTCTCATGTAAATTTGTTCCTTAATATTTCCAGGACATTTACACAACTCGACTACAATATACAATATGTCAAGGATTTTTCCTGTGTAAAATGACGTCATGCACATTATATTACGTGGTAAAACGATAAAGAAATAGAAAACAGTCAAATTTTTAATTATATTAGAAGTATTGAGTTGTTGTAAACAAAGTAATTTATGATTCTTTTGCTTTACATTTTCATCAAAGGAATAGCGCATATCTATTGGTTATATGACCCTGCTGTACTCTATTACCAGCATTTGCCAGACTGCAGAACTATAAATACCGTAAATTCGAATGTGGCCTGTTATTGGATATTTGTTTTTTACTCTTACAAAACAGGTTTTCTCACTCTCTCAATAAATATAGTTATTTGTTGCAAATTGCGACTAGCACTTAATCACTTGCACATATCCTGATTTTCTGCTGATTTATATACGTTTTTATTTTAGTTTTTCATTTAAATCAAGATTACCCGTGCTATCGGAGCAAACTCGCCGATGGAATTTCTTTCTATGAAATTTGTTTTGTTTTGTTCTCAAACTAATTGCATCAGTGAGGTTCGACATAATTGCTGCTCACAATAATATCGTAAATTGATGCATACAAAACAGCACGGATAGATTATGTCAAAAATGATGAATATCTGGAATCCCGTGATTTAAGATTGTCAATTTCAATTTTGAAATTGATTGTCTTGTTTGGATTTTTTCCACTTTGCAGGTGCCAGTAATTTTACATGATTTCAATTACGAAAATCCAGTTATCGCCATTCTAATAAAGCATTATTCGTTGTCAGTTCCATATAAAATCATGCGTGTTTGATCTTTTATTTTTACATAGAATGAAACTATTGAAGAGAAAATAAATCCGTTAGTTGGGCGGGGCTACGGAGATAAAGGACAGGTGCGAAATTGGTTTTAATCCATATTTTCGGCTGACTAACATTAATAAAAAATATTCTGTCAATTAACCATAAATCTATAATCTGCAAAATATAACTTCAAAAGACAATTGCATATCATCAAAAAAGGTCAAATAATTAGAACCGCAATACAACTGCAACCATAAAAGATGAATTGAATAAGAATTTTACCATAAAGTTTTAAGGTTAAATTATTGAATAATGTATAAGGTTTCCGGCAGTAACATAAAGTAATCAAATCTTTCTTTTTATCGGAAAATTAGCAAAAAGCAATAATGTTTGAATTCACGTTGTTGTTTGTGTGCATTTAAAGGATCACGTCACATGGTAGACGGGAAAATTTAACAGGGAATATGTTTTCATCAATGAAGATCCATCGGAGTGTCGTAAGGACAATTAAGACAGGATGCCTGCCCGGCGTTGGGTTACTAATGCTAAGTTTAATGAGGCGTAAAAGTGACAATCATTTCTCATTCAGACCAAATAATATGTATAATAACTGCATCCCAATCCATCATATAACAGGACAGTCGCGGTTTCAAGCTTTCATTCCGAGATTGTAATTAGAGTGCATTTATGACAATCAGTTTACCTCTCTCTCTCTCTCTCTCTCTCTCTCTCTCTCTCTCTCTCTCTCTCTCTCTCTCTCTCTCTCTCTCTCTCTCTCTCTCTCTCTCTCTCTCTCTCTCTCTCTCTCTCTCTCTCTCTCTCTCTCTCTCTCTCTCTCTCTCTCTCTCTCTCTCTCTCTCTCTCTCTCATATTCTTCAACGATAATGATAACATTGAATCAAAATTTTATATATACATTAAACATATAAATAATGTATATATAAAAATTTGATTCAACGTTATCATTATCGTTGAAGAATATATATATATATATATATATATATATATATATATATATATATATATATATATATATATATATATATATATATATATCGTATTAAAATATGTCATAGAAGTAATTTCGTCAGGTATTATCACTACAGACGTTATACAGGTAAATACAGGTAATACTGTGTTACCGAGCTTTCATCATACATCTTCATGTTTGTTACCTTTTTTAGTTTGAGATTTCACAATAATTCCACAGTTAATAATTATACAGATAGATATTAATAGATATTGTAAAGAATTAATTACCACCTATTATTTTGATTAGCAGTCACTTGATGCAGGTTATATGTTTTTAGGTTATAATCAATATCAAAACTAAGCTCAGTTTTAACATGTATTGTTTATTTGTGAATAATCTTTGTTTTGACCTGTTAGATAAAATCAAAGACTGTAAGACTCTACTCTGCTAGATGGTTTTATTACTTACCTGTTACGTTTCCGTATTGTCCGAACACACTATACTTATTTCCTTTCCCGTCCTTCCTACATTGTTGACTTACCCCTTCTTGTTTATATATCACTTTAATTGCGTCAACAATTCTGTCTGTACGAGCATATATATATAGATTTATATATATATATATATATATATATATATATGTGTGTGTGTGTGTGTATGCATGTATATATATATATATATATATATATATATATATATATATATATATATATATATATATATATATATATATATATATATATATATACATTGTTTTGACAGTTCGCAAATTATGTCGTTTATATGTGCTATGGATTAATATATATGTTATAATTTACCTGAGTCAAAATATCTGACAACGTTTTACAGTGACAAATACAAACAATTAAGTGTATAACATGTACAAATGATAATAAAAAAACATAGGTATCGTCTATGACATCAAAATTTTCGTGAAGAAATTCATTATAATCTGTTTTTATTTAAATTGGAATGTGTGTATTGATTTGTTATTGTAATTAAACAAAGCAACACCTGTATGTAAATTGATTGTTTTAATGAGTGTATTCCACTATCAGCAGATGCAATGTTTTACACGTTACAGAGACATTACAATTGTATTTCAAAATTGAAAAAAAAATTAATGTGATTCACAAATGTGCTGTTAATAAGTTCGTACTTCATCTTGATATGACTCAAATTAAAACCATACAAAATAAAATTTTCTTTCCAATACATTGGGTAAAATATAGTAAATGGTTTTATTGAATTTTTCCCGAAAAACACAAAAATGAATTCCTCTGTTAATTATTTGTAACCAGAACCTATTGTGAAGCTAAACGGTGTCTAAAATAGGTAAACAATTTGATCCATTGATGAATGGTTTTTAAAACCGTTTAACTGTAGGCTTTTAACACCTGTCTTGAATAGGTCAAAGATTTATTGCTCAACATGGGTTTTACACTTTTATCTTTTCACCTTAATGGTGTCTTGCTTGCCTGGTCAAAAGTCCATAGCTCTAAATACGGCCTCCACTAACCACACATGAAACAATCTAAGTTGTATAAAATTAATTTTCTAAAATTTTATCTTATCATACAAAGGCTAAATATTATATGAAAACAAGATGTGATTAAAAGTCTTTCGAACTAGTGAACATACGAATGTTTATGACAAGAGGACTTATATCTAATTATATTGACCTATCTAAATGAGTTAGTGTATGATACAGTCTAGCTATACCTGTGTAATATATACAACATGACAACAACAGTATTATTAATAATAATAATAATAATAATAATAAAATAATAATAATAATAATAATAATAATAATAATAATAATAATAATAATAATAATAATAATAATAATAATAATAATAATAATAATAATAATAATAATAAAAGTATTATTCATCATCATCATCATCATCATCATCATCATCATCATCTTCATCATCATTATTATTTCCATTCTTGTAACAGATACGTAATCCTTATCAGTCAAGTGTTCAATATGCCGAAGTGTTGTGTTACAGCAGTTTTACGGTCGACATAATGATTTATGTCATTATCATGTGTCGCTGTCTTAAATGATAACTTTCTTGACGTTTAATAGTGTTTGTTGAATAATCTACACCGATCAATGCCAGAGGTTATGTCCCTTGTTTTGATATGACTACAGACTAACGGCAGGATATGTTTTTCCTTCCGTGTTACCTGATCTCACTCCTAATTTTTCAGAAATCAGTGTATTTCATGTGTTTGTCTATACGGATACGATTTGATTCAATCTGAGCTTTTTGGTTAAAAATATTAAACAAAGCTATGGATATTCTTATAGACATTACCTTTGAATCTTTGTTTTCTACTTTTTACCAGATATCTCAGAAACAAATTTTATCGGTATCGGGTTACGTCAGAGGCGTTTTGCCACCACCACCACCTTTGTTTTTGTTTTGTTTAAATGGTGCTGTACACCACACTAAACAATTAGGAAACATGGTGCTACACTCAACCAATGTCCAGTTATATGGTAGAGACTAATTTTTAGAGGTGAAGGAGAGAATCGAGTTACAATGTAAACAGACAAAGACCATCGGCTTTCCGCAAGTAAACTGACAACTTTCTAATGGAATTAGCTTAACTTCTATCGTGTCACGAATCCGCAATGACTAGAGGTTAGAGTCCGACCACACTCTTAGATAGAACCCTCTGGGGTTATGTGTTATATACATGATATGACAATAATATTATACCATTGCAATTTGCAACCCATATCAGCACGGGGATGTGATATAGATTCCAAATTCATATCGGGGTTTGATAATTATAATCCATATCTCCTGCATCAGAACGAGGTTTGCAGTATATCCATCGTTTAAAAATGTCATTTGGGTAACGATAACTTAATGGCTTCTCTCGGAAACAGGATAAAAGTTCGATGAAATAATAAAAATCTTGACACATGAAACTTTGTTGATGAAATAAAAAACCTAACAACTAGGAAAATAGCATTCAGTTGTTTCGAAAATGAATAGACAGTAAATTTTATAAATGCTGATATAAGAACATTTTTCTGTTTTGTCTCTTGAGTATATATGGCATGATAAAACATATCCCATATCAACCATCGAATTCATATATTTATTATTTATATTGAAGACAGACATCTCAAGGGAGATAATTATTCTCTGCAAAAGTTGGTATTTACAATATTGTAAAGTTGAATGTCCGCCAATCACGTCAGGTGTACATTTGTTTTCAAACATTTTAGATTGGATTTTTTCAGTTATGTATTACATACTTGCTTACTCATTTCGGTTTAAATCGAGTAGGAAGGGTAAATGTATTTACAGTTTTAATCAGAAACTATGATATTAAAGTTTTATTAAGAGTACAGTAATCAGCAATTTTGTACATTGGTTATTCGGTATATTCTATTGTGATAAAATAGAGGACTGCTATTTTCAACTCCAGAAATAACTTTTTCTTATTTATCCCAATTGACGTCACATGCAAAATACGGTAACATAATTAAAATCGGAATAAAAACCGTCCATTGACAATGCGAGGACATTGAGGTTGAAACTTCTTTATACCGAATTCTTTGTAAAATCCATCCAAGTTCACATTTCTTGCGTACAATAGAGTTTCTTGATAGTTTTAATCTTAAGCAAATCGGCTAAATCACACCATCACAAACTTATTACATTTTCTTTTTGCTAATAAATGTATATAACATGCAGATTAGATACTCAGCGTGTATGAAAGCTGTGATAAATTAATATGTCCGTTTTGTCAGTCGGCTGCCGAATTATGCTGGAGTCTGAAAATTATCAAACCAGGATTAGTAAGTGTGCAAAAAGCGCTTTAAAAGTTGAATAATTCATCTGTGTATCTTGGAAAACATTAATCCTTTCAACCTTGAAAATCCGAATGGTATCCCTTTCTATTGTTAATGACCAGTCTACTGTGGATTGTAGGTTGAAAGGGTTAAAACAGTATCGTTTATACAGACCTCTCATCGATGATCATAAATATGTTTACATGACATCTGTACACCGTTATACAGTTGTACAATTTTCTGGACTTTTTAGACGTAGCACGATTGCTCTTGTTTGATAATGAATAAGTACAGGATAATTCAGTGATGACTTTGTCTTAGAAAAGTTGAGGGACCTCTGTGTCCAGTGATTATAACATCGTGTTTTGAATCATGAAGTATGTCACTTGTGGTCAGCGCTGGTTCGAAACCCGATGGAACATAAGCTACTGTTTTACACAATATAACTGACAAATTGTTGAGTGTGGCGTTAAAACTTATTCAAAATCAAATCTAAATCAAAATAAACAAAATGAGTGAGTTAGTTTTGTTCGCTTAGTATGATAAATTTCTTACTGTTTATCTTTATAGCATTGACAAGTTTTTTATACGATTTACTTCTTTTGATACACTATAAGGAATGATGTTTAAAAAATCAAAATTAATGAAAGTTTGTAATGTTAAACGAAACGGAAAAACGTAGATCTATGCCATAAAGAAATTATATTTTCGGTATTAGAATTATTAGTGTCTGTTGATATCAGGGAAATAATATATATTTGTCAAACAAAATACCCACTCGTCAATAAAAGTAAAAATTTTCAAATCCATGTGTAAATGACAAATATTGATTTTTAAGCAATGAGAAATATTCGGCAGATTCTAGAATCATAAAATCAGCTAAGACGTAAGTTTGATTTTAAATGGTTAAGCAGTTGTAAATTAAAATTATTGAAATTGACAAACTAATAGCAGTATTTGCTTTTACTTTTTACAGTGGCTACTCTAGTGGTTGCAGATTCTGCTATACATGTACAATTATTTTTTGGCCTTTTATGATACAACTTTATCTTTAGAAAATATGCATCTTTTATAAACTGGAGTTCAACTAATGATGTCTAATTGACAGAAACGATCGTCTTGAGCATCATAACTTTGGTATTGTATTTAAAATATTTTATACATTATTTTCTCAATAATAATAATAATAATAATAATAATAATAATAATAAATAATAATAATAATAATAATAATTATATTATTATTATTATTATTATTATTATTATTATTATTATTATTATTATTATTATTATTATTATTATTATTATATAATAATAATAATAATAATAATAATAATAATAATAATAATAATAATTATTATTATTATTATTATTATCATTATTATTATTATTATTATTATTATTATTATTATTATTATTATTATTATTATTATTATTATCATTATCCAGTGTTATACATTACTAAGAACAGATAAATGTAAATTTAATTTATGCGTGACAGAAATGTGTTTTATGACTAGCAGGAATAGCATTTGTGATATGACACAGGAGTTCTTAAACAGAATGGCGTAATTGTTCATAAAAAGGCTTTTTAGGAAGTGTGTGGCAGGAAAATGGTGATTGTAAGTAATAATACAATAATAAATAATACTTTTCAATGAAAAATGCTGAAACGGAAATGTTACAGCACGCCAAAATCTGAGAAGCCTTCATATCATGACTTTGTCATATGAAAACCACAGAAATCACAATTACAATTTGAAATTTAATGCAATGTTGACTAGCATTATGTAATTACCAAAAGTGTTGAAGTACAATTATGTTCTTTAATTGCTGTGCATATGAATAATAAGTCATTTTAATACAGATACACGTTCAAACTCAATCTTAAAATACTGCACAGATCTGATCCCAAAGTTTGTGTACTGATTCAGACTGCATATTTGTTTTATAATAGAATGAAATGCCGTCTTACAATTAAGAAATTAAGATCATTTGCTATTTTAAACAACTCTAATCGAATTTATCAAGGTTTGGACCGCTTTATAGACTAATTCATGTAAAATGGTTAACATTGAAAGGTTTGACTACCCTGAACGTTCAATTATTAGTACATAAGTTTTCTCAGACCACAAACAGTTCTATGTTCCCATAAACCTGGCGAGCGGACATTTTAAGGGTACAGCATCAGATGTTTTACCTGTGCACCTGGTATCACAGGGTTTTCAAGTTAACCCCAAATATGAAATTTTATTAGAACAAGGGATATTGGAATATTTAATTCTGCAACAGCGTAACAGCATTGATATCAGTTTTTTTTTCAAATTTGATTACATATTTGATAGTGTTATTCTAGTTTCATTGGTTATCATCACGTAATTTATTATTATTATTATTATTATTATTATTATTATTATTATTATTATTATTATTATTATTATCATTATTATTATTATTATTATTATTATTATTATTATTATTATTATTATTATTATTATTATTATTATTACCATAACCACAACCACCACCGTCATCATCATAATCATCATCATCATCATCATCATCATCATCATCATCATCTCATGTCTCATACTTTTTAAGTACATATATGTGGCTACACACCTTTATTCACATTATTTCAAAGATAAGGTCATTGATAGCAATACAAAACAATGACAATTTTATTCAATCAGTTACATTACTGACAAAGTCAATAGATACACGTAGATCTACATCAATATTAAATGTAATTTATTAATTTTTTTAATTATTTATCTATAGATAAAAAAGTGAATCCTGGTGCTGTTCACTATCAGTCAGCATAAGGATCAGCCAAACGTGTACTTTTTACAGAAGGCAGCACGAAAAGTTGATATGGTAGAAACGCATAACGAATTGTACAAACAAGGTTTACAATAAAGAATATAATGATACACATACGCAGCCAGATAGATAGATAGATAGATAGATAGATAGATAGATAGATAGATAGATAGATACATACATACATACATACATACATACATACATACATACATAGATACATACATACATACATAGACATAGATAGATAGATAGATAGATAGATAGATAGATAGATAGATAGATAGATAGATAGATAGATAGATAGATAGATAGATAATTTTGTTAGTGTGATTTTATATGGTTAAAACTCTACATTAATGATAAAACAACTACTTTATTCGATTTAAAATGAAATGTATTTGACATTCTTGAGTAATAATAATAATAATAGTATAATAATAATAATAATAATAATAATAATAATAATAATAATAATAATAATAATAATAATAATAATAATAATAATAATAATAATAATATCAATAAAATAATATTAATAGTGATAGAAATAATAATAAATTCTTATATGACAATAATTATTATTATCAATATCATAATAATTATCATCATTATCCATGACAAATTATTAACTATAATAATTTAGCAGCGTAATTGATAGATTGTCTGCCTTTTCATATATGTTGTCATTTGTGTTTTATCTCTCTGATCCTCTTGGTGTCTTCGTTTCTCTGTTTCTGGGCGTCCCTTCGTCAGAAAGCTAGCTTCAGAAAGAAAAGTTAATCGTTACTGTGTTTTAGTATTCCAGTTCGGTCTGGTAATATGAAAAATAATAAAGAATCAACTTACACATTGTAATGACCCTTTAAACCCTAAAGGCCGTAATAGACTGGTCTAAACAGTAGAAAAGATCATACCATCTAGATATATAGGGTTGAAAGGGTTAGCAAAATTAATTTTTTATGGTTTTGTTATTTGTTAAGCAACAGAACAATAACTGAAATACAAATAATTTTATCACTAGAAAAATATTTGACAGGTAAATGAATACATTCAATTTGAATGTTTTGGATATTGACTATTTGCTATTGATATAAATTCAATTTCTTTTAGTTGAGTGTATACTACGATAGCAACTTTTAATATTATTTTAGAACTTGTAATTGTTATTATGATAATTATTTGCAAATATCATAAAAGAAACATGAACATATCAAGCGAACGCTGGTTGGTCTTTTTAAGTGGTGGTAAACTCTTCTCCATTAATAGCAAAAAATTAGTAAGTTTCTATCATCATTATTATATGTGTAAGAGAGACAAAGAGAGATAATATGTGAAAAGAAGAAATTATTGTGTGTGTTGCTGATCTATGACAAGATTCGGTCTCTTTTTTCGGTAATTTCGAAAAAGAATTTAAAAATAACTAGTGGTCTAACCATTCTGTAGGTGAGACCGAGAAAAGGATAGAAATAATAAACAAGAGGATATTAGGGTTTTAGTATGTGAAAACCAACTACTATGCACCGCAGTAGGTTGACGTGAAAAACTTGAAATATTCAAATTTTACTGGAATGATCATAACATGTACACGACTTTCACTTTATTTTCATGATTTTATAATTAGTTGTCCGTAAGTTATATGAAATGAAATGCCATTTGTCCAGACACTAGTCACCTAAAATATTCCTTACAAAAATACTGTGGCTATACAAGAACGATGTAAATATTTCATTTGACGTTCCTCGTCTATAAATTACATTTTAAAATATTTACGTCGACTCCAAAATATTTGAACTTCGTGAAGCTGACATTCACATACTGCTTAGTAACCTTTTAGATGTTCCTGCGTAAAATTACAAATCTGAATACGTTTGTGTTTCGAATCTCAAAAATGTCCTGACTAGATATATGTGAATGTATGCATGTGTTTATACCTCATATTAAATATTTGATTCTACTCACAAAAGATAATTTTAAATACAAACTTTATCTAAATATTAATTGATTTAGATGAACGATTCTAACAAAGAATAGATTCAGATCATATATAATTTGAGATGCTATTTATATTTTACAGAACACGAAGAAATTCATAGCAGAAGAGTCTCGTAATATGAAACTGTACAATTTACAGGAAAAAGTAAATATTATCACAAAACAAATACATCAATTTGTTCAACTGCTATTCTACAAACAAACTTGATCATGAATAATATGATGCAGTTTATATGCATTAGATTATGTATTTGACAGCATTAGGACTAACATATACGCATATTTACAGTGACAAACCTGACAGTAGTTTATAAACTTAAAATCATTTCAATTTTCATTTGCAAAATACTTATGTGCGAACATGGCAGCAAAAATATAAATAAAGGTAAGTTAGGCCATTTGACGAACATATTTTTAAACAATAGAAATTGTAAATGAATCTGTGTGTGTGTGTGTGTGTGTGTGTGTGTGTGTGTGTGTGTGTGTGTGTGTGTGTGTGTGTGTGTGTGTGTGTGTGTGTGTGTGTGTGTGTGTGTGTGTGATACATATGTTTAGTGACTTAACATATAGGTTATAATGTAACTGACATACAGACATATATGTATATGTAGTTGTTGTCATTATAACCAAGAGCTATACATATATAACATACATATAATTTTAGATTATGCTTGTTTAACAAATTCTTAACTTATGCTTAATAGATAAGAAATAGAATCTGGCAATATAATGATTTATGAAAAATATGAAAACACGAAAAACTTATTGCCAGTAATCCTTATTTATTATTTTTGTGTTTACTCGCTGAACCCCAATTTCAATAAGTATCATTTCTAAAAATTAAAGAAAACATTATATATTCTTATTCATAGTGCATTGCCATCCTTTATTAAGCAAGCTTGTAAGAGCGAAATACTTGTAATAAATCATGTAACAATGATGTAGATAGTTTGTGAAAAAAAGATTTATCTGAAGAATAAAATGTATTTTTAAATCCAAGCCAATTTAGATTAGGGCGAAATTAAAACGATAATGAAAAGGTGTGACTATTTGAATTAAGCTAGAAAGATAGAGTAAGGATGGGATGTATATGTCAGTAAATTTACAAGAGAAAGTAAATATTATCACAAAATAAATACATCAATTTGTCCAACTGCTTATCTACAAACAAACTTGATCATAATAATTTGATGCAGTTTATATGTATAAGATTATATATCTGACAGCATTAGGACAAACGTATTCGAATATTTAAAATCATTTCAATTTTCTTTTGCAAAAATATAAATGTTCGAACATGGCAGCAAAAATATAAATGTTTGTTTTGTTTATTGTTGTTTGACGTCCCACTCAAGAAATTTCATTCATATGGAGACGTCATCAAATGCCGGTGAAGGGCTTCATATTATGGCATATGCCCGGCACTTACGGCCATTGAGCAGTGAGGGTTCTTTCACGTGCCGACACCTACTGTGACACGGGACCTCGGGTTTTACTGTCTCAATCCGTAGGACAGGAAACCAACCTGGCCACCGGCTGGACTCGAACTCACGGTCTCATGATCAAGAGTCGAGCGCGCTACCGACTGAGCCAGGTTGGCTCGAAAAAATATCAACAAAGTTAAGTTAGGCCACTTGACGAACATATTTTTAAACAATAGAAATTGTATATGTGTGTGTGTGTGTGTGTGTGTGTGTGTGTGTGTGTGTGTGTGTGTGTGTGTGTGTGTGTGTGTGTGTGTGTGTGTGTGTGTGTGTATATATAACGTATATATTAACATATAACGTATATTAATGTAACTGACATACAGACGGTGATTTTAGATTAAATTGTTTTACAAAATCCTAACTTATGCTTTATAAATAAGAAATCGAATCTGGCAATGTAATGCTTTATGAAAAATATGAAAACATGAAAAAGTGTCGTTGCCAGTAAACCTTATTTATTATTTTTGTGTTTACTCGCTGAACCTCAATTACAATAGTTACCATTTCTAAAAATTAAAGAAAACATTATATATTCTTATTCATAGTGCATTGCCATCCTTTATTAAGCAAGCTTGTAAGAACGAAATACTTGTAATAAATCATGTAACAGTGATGTAGATAGTTTGTGAAAAAAAGATTTATCTGAAGAATAAAATGTATTTTTAAATCCAAGCCAATTTAGATAAGGGCGAAATTAAAACGATAATAAAAAGGTGTGACTATTTGAATCAAGCTAGAAAGATAAAGTAAGAATGGGGTGTATATATCAGTAAATAGAAAATTGAAACTAACCTGTTGTAAGATATGAATCCATTTCAATTTCCAACATCCCCAGGCCTGGTATATTATTGAAATATTGAACCCCGCTCGTCTGAAGAAATGCTGAATTATGTTATCTCGTTGTGTAAAGGGCCCTTGTGGACAGACCTTCAAACAAGAAAAGCATAATATAACAAAGTTTATCACAGAAAAAATATTGACATTACTGGTTTCTGGCTTTGTCAAGTGGTCGAAAGAGCGGTTGTAATCATTGTATGCATAAAGGACTATGTAATAGGAAAAAATGAATTTAAAAAAATAAATTAGTTCTCAGTTCTTAGGTTTCGAATTCAATTATTCCGGATGGTCCTATATGCCCTCCATTTTTTTGTATTGAGTTGCGATTATTTATATTTATCGAAAGGAATTCTCTTTATCCGTTATATTGTCATTTTGAGTATTAGATTTGTATGCTAAGATTGTTTATATGAAAGTTATACAAACCCCGGGTACCAAATCGGTTCTGTACGAAATACTTTTTATACTGGCATACCACTTTATCAACATTTATGATCAGCATTTTATTTATTCTAAAGAGTTTGTCATAATTACTGATAAGAAGAAGAAGAAGAAGAACAACAACAACAACAACAAGAAAAACAACAAGAAAAACAAGAAGAAAAAGACGGCGAAGAAAAAGAAAATAGAAATAAAAATATCATGTTATCATGTTGAAGTATAAGATGCTACAAAAATAATGCGGCCTAACAAAAATGACTGAGGATACAATATAAAGAAGCAGGTGTATCAGTGATTTATATCTTCAATTCTGACCATCGGTTGTTAAAAGTATACTCTGCTCAATCCCAGAAACTGATACAAACATAAGTAGTTACAATGTTCGAGGTTTATTTCAGTTTTCATTGATAAAACACGTAATGTAATATTGTTTGAACAATTCTCTGTATCCCAAACTACTGGTTCCCCTTTCGAACGATCATATATTCCTCATTTTTCAGCTTTTTTTCGATAAGCTTTTTATATATTTAGGGTTTTATGAAACGTCAAATGCAAATAATAAGTGACAAAGCAATCAGTCTTCAATTGTTTCATATTTGAGAACTTTTAGGTAGGCACGAGTTCATAGTTAATGCCTCATCAAATACTCAGGTGAATAATCGGTGGATTTAATGTTACAATTTAAAACTTTTTGTATTGCGGGAAATGATATGTATCAAGAAATAAGTTTTAAGTTTTCAAGCAAGTACCCCTTCCTTTTTGTGTGTGTGATTAGAATCCAAGGATACAACCTTTCCTAAGATTTTGAACCGTAATTTAGCACGGCGTAGAGTCTTACCTTAGATATGTCAAAAATCAAAATAAAATTTGTCAAGCAACGCAAATGTTTTGGCATTTGCATTAAATGCATTTCTGATAAGCTCTTTGCTAATACTAAAACGATACGGCAATCATTATTTCACGACCCTCTATGCACCATTGCTAAGTAGTATCGTAAACCTTCGTAATGAAAAATGAAAATATTTGATTTTCACAGAAGATCGCGTAAAAGTTTGCTAACTTGTATTTGCCTGTTGATACACTAGTTTGCTCCATATTTCAACGACTTCTTGCGTAAATAAAATACAGGACTTATCAGCGAAATGATATTGACAATAATGTTCCCTATCAGATCATTGTATTTGCAGACGACAAATATTTTGTTTGGCAGACATATATAAACATAATATCTGTACAATCAGTGTTTTTGCTACCGAAATTGTAATCCGTTATGTTTTATGATTGTTTAGACAATGTTTAAATTTGAAACATAATTGGATGAAAATTAATTACCCGAAGAAAACTGCACGTGACCCTTCAATTTTATACATAATAAACATATATCATATGCTATATAATTAAAAGCAAAACTATCGTTATGGTGTTTCTACCGTCTAAAAATTGTGTACGTCTTTAAGAATGCAAATAATAATAAGCTAAACAAATGTTGATCTTCTACCTTAAGTGATACAATCTATTAAAACATAGCTATGTCTGGAAAAGAGGTATGAACAATTCAATATTTATAATGAGTAATGAAATTAAACTAATTATGTACCAATCATGTAATTATTATAAAAATAAAATGTGATTTTTCGTTATTTTATCTTTATTATTATTACTATTATTATTATTATTATTATTATTATTATTATTATTATTATTATTATTATTGTTATTATTGTTGTTGTTGTTGTTGTTGTTGTTGTTGTTGTTGTCGTTTTTATCTTCATTATTATAGATATATGTGCAATTTCGTCACATTTCAGAATACTGAAGTTCAAATCTGTTAAAATTTATGTGCATATTTGCAAATCTCGTAAAAAATAATACAATTACTGAGCATTGCGAGTATATATTATATTGGAAAAAATTTCTGTGAAAATGAAAAGAAAGTACATGTATCTTTATTTTATCTAATTATGAAATGCAGATAACTTTTAATCATGTGTTATTGAAATCATTAATTGGACTTTTTTCTTTTTATTTTGTAATGTATTTTGGTTGGTATACAAGAGTATATATATATATATATATATATATATATATATATATATATATATATATATATATATATATATATATATATATATATATATATATATATATATATATTCAATGTAACTAATTTATCAGTATTTTCTGTTGTCGAACTGTGTATAAAATACTTACGCTGAATTTACATTTTTTCATCTGGATCAACTTAAACTTTATTCAGGTTTTATTTAAGATTTTCGGGATAAAAATTTTCAATTGAGTTTGCTAAAACAAAATAGCTTTAGAACGAATATTGGGTATGGCACATTAGGAAAATTTTGAACAAATTCGACAAAATATTTGCTTTTAATTTTTTCATCATTGCTTCAAATAAATACAATATAATGTGTTGTGTATGCCGAGATCAACTTGGGTTTGGACGGTTATGTAAACCAAAGGTAATTGAGTTTGAACTTTATACACAAACACACACGAATTGTGAGAAAATTCCGAACCTATCGTAGAACAGACGATTCCTATTTTAACAAAATATGTATGCTTTCCATACAGACTACATATAAGACTTCATTTATTTCGGTAAAATGAAGGCGTCAGATTTCTACATCTAATTGGAATTCAAAGAAAAACATGATGGGGAATTCTTACAGCGATTGTTCTTCATTTGCTTATGGTCTTATTTTTCTCTGATGAGCAAACATGGATATTTTCTCGGCAAATATTTGGACTTTCATGCGATATAATGACCACGAATGGACATATATGTACTAGAGGGCTTATCTAAAGACAGAGAAGAATATGACGGCAAATTCTCACTACTTTGATATAATGGGGCATTAATTTGTTTGTTAGCGTGTCTGGATTTGTCCCTTCAATTTTCTTCCTTTCTATTTACATTATTCGACCACTGTAAGTTTCCCTACATGTTTTGTGACATCTGAAAATGTAAAAATCAAATTGTGTTGATGACTGTTCGAAGACAAATGAATAAGAATAATTCTCTCTCTCTTTCTGTTCGCTTTTTTATCTCTGCCTGTCTCTTTCTCACCAATCTAGTTTAGATGTGTTATATATATATATATAATTCCATTAAAATTTAATGTCCTCCAAAGGGAAGTATCAGTATGCAGAAAGCACTCGATAATAGCCAAGGGCCCGAAAATTTGTGAAATTTGAGTGTTTCTCTGTATATATATATATATATATATATATATATATATATATATATATATATATATATATATATATATATATATATATATATATATATATATATATATATTGTTAATTGAATTTGTACTCTAATTTCTGCAATACATGTGCGTTACGTTTGTGACTGGTACTCTTTTGTTGACATTGTTGTTTCAAGTACACAATGCAACACAATGGTTTTATTCCAAGATAAGCAAATGTTTGTAAATTGTGTTGAATTGTTTTTCAATAATCACCTATACAACAAAGAATTCCTTATTTCCGTAGATTCAAAGTCAAAATGAAGCGTTCATAAATATTTTGATGAATTTATCGGAAATCTTTGCATCGGTTGTGTTTGAAGTGTGTATACTGACCATGTGGTCATTACCCTTTCTATCCAATAGTTTAATAAAACGTTTGTGATAGATCGGTAGATGTTTAAGATAAGCGGTCGTCTTAAGTTGGATTTTTACCATTAATGACGTAGTGACTCAAAACATAATTATAAAATAATAATAAAATAATAATAATAAATATTCTGTTAGGTTTTTACATATATATATTCTAAATTCTATTTAATATGTACGTCTGTCTCATAACATCAGCTGTAAAGCCGATGAAAGGTAGGATGCACATTTAATGAAATTTATATAATTAAAAAAGCAACTGCGAAAAGGAAATTATTTCTCAGGGCAAAAACACATCACATTGCCCCCACGTCTTGGCAGGCTAAGGATGGTCACACCAAAATAGTGATGATATGAAATGTAATGTTAATATGCGAATGGATAAACAAATTTTGTATATTTTTATTGAAGAAGAACCAGGCACGTGCGTTTATACAACGTCTTGTCAGGTATAATATCTAACCGGATAATTTTTTGACGACCATCGTTTGCGATCTGGCCAGTGTGTAGTAGGTTTCATTTCTCTGTTCAATGTTTTTATATTTGCTCTTTCCGTTAAATACAGATGTGTTTTGTTCGAGGGGTAATTGTTTTAAATGTTTTTAAATGTGTCCCAACAGTTCTGATTTATTTCGAAACAAATGAAATATTCACACACATAAACTTGTTATATTAGCAAATCACTAAAACGGACTTTGAACAACTGGGCCTGAGAAGAAATGATTCGATATGTTGCTTTCTACTATAGCTACCAATAACTGAACTTAAGCGTATAATGTGTTTATTTTTATTTTGCCAAAAAGAAAACTAAAAGAAGCTAAGGCAAACCAAGTAAAATTCACTGGTATGTTCTCCCAAACAGTGTTAGATGTTACATGGAAAACAGCTTTTTTCATTCCCGACGCCTCGTCTTGTTGCCGCTTTACAAACGATTCATTAACATGTTTCTAGTAATGGTCAAAACAAATGGAAGGATATATCTATACCCAGATACGGTGATAACAAAGCGTTTAACAGATTGAGATTTCATTACTGTTATCTCGAGAGGCCGATATACAGTGTGTCACTGAAGGAATTGGTACAACTTGCAAGCTATATATTTTCCGTTGCCGTTGGTTCGATTTGCATTTTTTGTTTTGTGGGCGGCACCAATGGTTTTTTAATCATTTTTACATTCTACATACCCATGCTGAGGTCTATCTGTGCTATTTTTATCCATATCTTTGAATATTACTACTATTTTGTAAGTCACGGTGCGTCAAAAGATAATTTCTTAAATACTATGGAAGTCTTCATTGCCGATTTACCTGTCGTCCAGGTGTGATGGGTTGAACCTCGTTTCTGCTCAAAACAATGGTGCACAGAGTTATCTGTACCCAATTTAATTTTGAAGTGTTTTACTTTGTATTATTTCTATAGATGCTAAAATCAAGGTAGATCGTATCATATTTCTGAAAACAGTCACATTGATATTTTTAAATGTTCAAATGAACAGAAAATGACACGTAAAAGTGTCAGAATGTGTCCTAGCCTTATTAAATACAAAGTTTCTTTCACTCCATGATCACAAGTGTTGTGAATAAGTATATCATTATGCTGGTCCGAAGTGACTTCTTATTAACTTCTGAGTTTTCGTCCCTGGTACGCTTAGGTGAAAGCTTTACTAGTCTTGTTTATTTATAAGTGTCACATCCTAATCAAGTATTTATTATAAATACAGAAATTGCTCTGTGTTCTGCGTTTATACATAGTAGAGAAATATACACAAATGTTATGATTAAGAGCTAATTACAAAAGCTTAGAATCATGAAATGTCAATTATCAAGTTGACAGTGGATCGTTCCATGGCTAATGGCAGTATTAGAAGGTAATCTATTAAAAAGTCTAAATAATAACAACGACTTGTTTGAAAACTTTGTGGCCTAACTGGAGAATATATAAAATAAAAACAATCATTGAGATATATTAAAGTAATGTATAAGAATAAATAAACACATAAAACTACTCAATGTATACAATGCTTTGATAAATGGATTTGCTGAATGTTTTAGCGAACGTGGTTTTGCGAGATCGAAACCTGGACTGTAATTTTTGTATACTTTTTTTTCAATAACAATTCAACACATAACTGTTCATACGTCTGGTTTGTAGAAGTTAATACGGCATACAGTTCAATATGTATGAAAATTAATATTTGTTGAATTCAACATCCTGAGACTATAAGCGTTTGTTCTGAAGGGTGGGTCAACCAAATGTTTCCCACATTAATTGAAAAATACTTCGAGTTTGGTACTCTAAATCTGAAAACAAAATCATTGTTTTTTAAATTCGTATGTTTTCATCATCAAAATTATGTTTTTAACGGCTAACAACAGTATGCAATCAAACACAGATATTTACTAAAGCATCATATGTTATATATCTTGGTTTAACTGAGGAAAGCAGTTTGACTGGAGACAAAATAGGATTAACTGAGAAGAACTAGGTTTACCTCATTTAGGTTTTTCTCGAGAAAAAATAAGGTTTAACATGTTTTACCCAGCCTAACCTATTTTTTCTACGGTTAATGTGGATTACTGACATAAAACTAGGTTTAACTGGAGAATACCGAGATTTAACTGAAAAATACTAGGTTTAACTCATAGAAGTTCCCACTGCAGAGAATAGTATATTGTAATCGCAGGTTCATGAATGAAATTTTTATTTTTATCATTCAAGGTTTAGAGACAGTTTTCTAATGGTATAGTATTCACCTTGTAGTTGAGGAATTTGCAAAACACATTCCGAACTTGAACAGACCTTGTTTCGAACCTGAAATCCTTTTCTTGCATAAGAAGCACTTCACTATTGAATTACAGACGGCAGGTTTCTTCTGGGTAAAAGAATACAAAATCAATTCCGATAAATTCGGGTAAATGTAATTTGGATAGATTTTCAGTTCGTGTCTACCATGTCTTCTGTTGGAATAATTAATAGCATTAATACGACGCAATCTATTGAAGATTACCTACCAAAAAGCTGAAGAAATGACAAATCAAACCTTGACAGACAACCTATCAATACCCTTTGTGATGAAATAGGGTCTTACATCAAATTAGGCCGAGTCGAGTCCAGATCATAGGATATAGGAAAATTTATTATTTAGATAAAGGTTTTAACTGTATTAAAAGGCCATATAGGATTTTATAGCCAACATATGGTGCATATTCTATATATCCATTTCTTTTAATAAAATTGATAAAACAAATTAAAGAAACTCCCCCGTTCACCAATTTGTTATTCATATGCAAAGATATCTAACCTTAAAGCAAACGGAATCAAATTGGTCTAGACATAATGACATCAAGAATCGAGTTGTAATGAAAGTGTAACTGTTATCTAATGGATTAAATTAATTTCATAAAATAAATATCCCAAGAATACCATGTAATTAGCACATTTCAATTAGGATTTTGCCCCCGGTAGCCAGTGAGCTTTTAATCCAGATTCACAAAGCAGGCGTATTATGGGATCAAAATGGCCCTTTGTTCCATGTTTCTTGTGGTAATGAAAACTGTATTGTTTGCTCAATAAGTCCTCGGTAAATATTGCAAGCTATTACATTGGAAGAAGTTCGGAACAAAATGAATTCAGTTGGTGTGTTTTCCCGGGAGAGGGTGCACGCGCATATCGAAGGTATATAGTCTTGTCGATATAGTGCGTTAAACTATAAAATAAGGTTTTACATTGATCATAAAACTCGATCGGAGAGAAAAGCAAACACCAAGTCTTTGAAGATTATGAGGGAATAATGTTACTCCGATCTGCAAAAATTGAACTATAAATAATTTCTACAATGATTGTATAGTGTTAAAGCACTAAATAACGTGAAACACATATGCTTCAGAATTCTGCCTCTTTCAAATGTTAATTAAATCTATTTTGGTCATAAATCGGAGCTGCGTTAAGCGAGTACATTTACACATTCGTGTTTTTCACACATATAAACAAGCGAAATCTGGTACGAATGTAATATGAATATAAAATTAGTAAAGATTTAATAAAACACCATGTTACATAATGACTAAGTGCACCACCAGTGTCATCTCTCTGCCTCTCTAATATGCTACCATCTCTTTCTCTGTATTTGTCTCACTTAGTGTTATACACTGAATGTAACTACATGTTCACGTGCGTACATATCAGGTTACCAATTTCATCATATTAAAGAGAACTGTAAAATGTAACTGAGACAATATTTTTATGCACTCTTTGGTTCGATCCGACAACTTTTTACTGACTTATCGCGCACGCCTTTGTGTGCGCGTGTGTGTGTTCCAAATCAAAATTATGTGATGATGCCTTTCAAACATAGTTTTGGACCGTACCATTAATTGTTAATCCATTATGATTATTGGAATAATTCATAATTCATTATTTCTGATATATTTTTTTAAAATATGAAGATGTGTAAATACACGAAAACAATATCAAGTTATGCTAAAGGGACATTTGCTGTGTTTACCAAAACAATACTTTATTTGTTCTACTTTTTCTACTTGTATTTGATGTACAATAACAAACAATAGCTATATACGAGCATAAAAATCTTATTTTCCTTTATGTTTTGTGTAAACAAGGTCAGGTCCAGTTTTGTATGCATATACAAATAGTAAGGTTAATTTAAAATCAATTGCAAGTGAATATCAATTGCCAAACTGGGTTTCTCAAGCAATGTTCACAAAAGACAGTGAATATTAATTGCCAAACTGGGTTTCTCAAGTAATTTTCACAAAAGACATAGGAATTTAAGAATTTTTAGTCTGTGCATATCTTTTTCTTATTATTGCATATTAATCTTAGTAGTAAAAAGGAAAGAATTTAAAAAGAAAACACAGCTGATGCTCCTTTAATTAAAGCCATAAAAATAAATACGACATTCTACTACATTGACATTGTTTACATTAATAATTCAAAGACGCTATAACTCGAATAATTCGGTCATTATATTCCGTTCGCTACCATCACTGCATTAGCCTCGTAGAATGCAGAGAATCGGAAACGGAGCGGGCTTGAATTATTCGAGTTAAGGCGACTAAGACTTCTTAGCTGTTCACTTCCTTCAGTCTAGCTCTTTTGACATACCTGTATATCTTATTCAGATTCTATTTGTAAACAATCCAAGTAATATTGTCCGTTAATAGTAATGTTTTATGATAAAATAAATAACTTAGACAAAAAATATCTATGAAAGATCTTCTTTGAGTATAAATATCATAAACATAATACATATGTAATAGTCTTATAAAAAGAAACCAAAACAAATGCAAAGGACGATAATTTTTGTCAATAAGATTTCATCAGTTGAGTTCGAATTTAGATTAAGTGTAGAGTTCCGAAACAAAACAGGCATCGTCCACGGTCCAAAAATATCCTAAATGTTTTCCTAAATCCGAATAACAGTAACAGTAACCACTATACAAAAAAATAGATAAATGAAATACAAGATAGATGATGATAGAGTACCCAATGGACACGATAAAGATGGAGGAAGTAGCCAACAAATTTCTCAATAGACTTTGAATTGATTCAATTTTTGGTTTTACTTTTATTTTTCGTCCTGTCTGCTATCAATTGCGGCGTCATGATACATAAATGTGGAGTTCCACAAATTTTGGCATCAGCTTTGGACTGTGTGTTTATATGTATATGTATTGTGTATGTAAAGTATTTGATACATAAATATTAAACCAAGAAAGTAAAACGCACGTACGAGTGTGTGTGTGGTGTGGGGGGTTGAGGGTGTGTGTGTGTGTGTGTGTGTGTGTGTGTGTGTGTGTGTGTGTGTGTGTGTGTGTGTGTGTGTGTGTGTGTGTGTGTGTGTGTGTGTGTGTGTGTGTGTGTGTGTGTGTGTGTGTGTGTGTGTGTGTGTGTGTGTGTGTGTGTGTGTGTGTGTGTGTGTGTGTGTGTGTGTGTGTGTGTGTGTGTGTGTTTGTGTGGGGGTGGGTGTAGGTGTGGGTGTGGGTGTAGGTGTGTGGGGATGGGGTGGGGTGTGAATAGAACAACAAATTAAAAAAATCACTTTACCAACGGTACAGATAAACTTTTAAAGCTAAACTTGTTAATTATTTGGTTGATCCATTCTTAAATATGAATATGAAACTTGAAAATATGTTGCAGCTATCGATAATTGATATATCAGATGATAACACTAGTCGATTACAATGCGTGCAGGAGTTCTTAAAAATGCTAACAGCACTTTATTTGTACTTCCTCTATAGTACAGTGATAAATATGAATCAATATGCCATCTTAACTTTTACAATAAATTTATCGAAATAAAAACTTATTTACAGTTACTAATTTGCATGTTGGCAGAGGACACTGACTCCTTCCGGACACCTGGTTCTATCCTGTTTGGGATTCGCAATTGTTCTTCATGTTTAGACCATTTGTATATCTGATTCGTCGTGTTCGAATTGACTTTGAGTTTCGATTATCCATTGGTACTTCTGCCTTTCTACTTCATAGTTGAAAAAAAGTATCAATGTTTTCTAAAATATTTTATTCCGATATTTTGCGTCTTCAATATTTGAACGTCCCTGCTCTACTGAAAATGGTTTCCATTATAAGTTTTTATTTCAAGAGGTTTCCTGTAACATTTGCGACGGGTGTTGCATGCTAGCAGAGGACACTGAATCCATCCAGCCACCCGGTCCTATCCCATTTGGGATTCGCAATTGTTCATCATGTTGAGACCATTTACATACCTAATTTGTCGTATTCTAATACACTTGAGTTTCAATTCTTCATTTTTCATAGATTTCGTTCTGTTATATTTTTAATCGATATTGTAACACTTATTATACAATAACTTTTATATGTGTATAATATTTTTCATTATATAATATAAAAACAAGCACGTATTCGATGTAAAATGGTGATTAACATGCAACAAATGCGAAACAGCGGCATGTATTGGAACACGAAATAAATTATTGAAAATTCGATTTGTTTTGTGGTAAAAATGTCAGTCGTCAAAAGTAATCAAATACATGTGTTGTGATTCGGAATAAATTGTTCGACCGATGAATGATATGTAACCAGATCCATCCTAGAAAAAAGCAATAAAGCTGTCAATCAAACGTTTATAAATACATTTCTGATCAATTTCAATATTTCACTTATGTTATGGATAAGAAAATAAATAAGTCGATGATTGTAATAAATAGCCTTCCAGTCTTCAAATATAAACGTTCACGTAGGTACTGAATGCCACCCCTTTGACAAGATAATAATTACGCATAGTAATCGAGTTACACGCACGTGCATGCGTCCGTATGAGCGCATGTCCGTTAATGCTAGTGATTTTCGTATCTCATAATTATGGAATTAAAAAAATAGTTATACAACTTTATAAATTATGTCTCTTAATGGTTTGTTGTGCTGGCGTGAGGAGGGGTGTTTTCTGTTAGAGGAAACCATGTAAACAGAGAAAAACCAAATGACAAAGTATGCGGTCGCCATAACACTCGACATAGTTTACCACCCAATCCGAAAATTGAACACGGGTCACATTTGTCAGAACAATTATTGCTACAACACAATATAGATCATTTTCGATTATTGTCCCAGATGTTGAAAGTTGGAAATTTATGTATTCAGAAATACGTGTATATTCAAAATTCATGAGGTAATGAAGGTATATATCATGTGATAATGAAGGTATATATCATGAGATAATGAAGGTATATATCATGAGATAATGAAGGTATATATCATGAGATAATAAAGGTATATATCATGAGATAATTAAGGTATATATCAAGCGATAATGAAGGTATATATCAGGAGATAATGAAGGTATATATCATGAGATAATCAAAGTATATATCATGATATAATGAAGGTATATATCATGAGATAATGAAGGTATATATCATGAGATAATTAATGTATATATCATGAGATAATGAAGATATATATCATGAGATAATGAAGGTATATATCATGATATAATAAAGGTATATATCATGATATAATAAAGATATATATATCAGAATAGTTTGGTACACTTCAATATATTGGAAGGCCGGCATAAAATAATAAAATAATAATAAAATGACAAATATGCAACATACATATACATTATAATTATAAACAAAAAGTATGGGTCAAATGAGTATTAAAGGCAGACAAACTGTAGTTGATTTGTCAATATGCAAATCCGTTTAACTGTATAAATGAGATATTTTGATAAGAAAAGTAAAGTCAGTTGTAGTAAGAGGTCACACAATTCAAAGTTATTGTTACTAATTTTCTCGTGGAAAATGCAGAGAGGAATTTGTTGAGGCATACACACACAAAGGTACTACCTTATTGAAAGGATTTCCTTTAATGTGGGGTTTACAGTGCTATCAAATACTCGGTAGTTGATATGGTAAATGTTCTTAAATCAGTCTAAAGTATTTGAAATATTTTTCTCAATCTAAATAAAATTTTAATTACATAGGTTAAGCTTCAGTCTGTCTGTGTCAAATCTGAATACATTGTGGAAATTTTATAAAGAATTTGTATCAATTTGAATTCTACAAAAGAAAAAAGATGGATAAACATCTTCATCGTCGTCGTCGTCGTGAGGACAAAATTAAAAAAAAAAGATGAAAACTCAGATTAATAATAGTAAAGAGTCGATTTGATATAAAGTGGTGTTCATATTTATATTTTCTTTCACATCCCTTAGAATTAACACCCGTTATCTTACATATGTATAATATGTAGCATATAAAACATTAAATATCCAGTATAAAATGAACTGTAGTGTCGCAATGCCCTCCAACGTTAGATATTTAATATGTACTCAAGTCGAAGACGCACTTGCCATAGAATGGATCATTACTGTGGCATTTACAGTTCGACCATATTTTAACTGGCCACTTATATTAGATCCGACCCACGCTCTACATAGCGCTATCTTTATATCCGATTTTCATCAATTACCAAAAGTGATAGGAAAACAAAGTTTTCCAAACCAAGCGAAATTTGGGACATATGGACATATCAGAAAATCCCTTTGTATTTCCTTCAGATTTATCGCCGAAGTTGTTAGTGACAACGCGTGCGTGACTTGGCATACCGGAAGTTTCTTAGAGACCATAAGTCCTCACGTTAACAGAGAATTGAACAGATTGGGACGAAAACAAAGCGATCAGGATTCGTCTCAACAAAAATATTTTCTAAATAAAATTCCTATTTCAAACAATGTATAATTGACTAAAGGAACTGAGATGTTTTTAATTTCCATTATCAAAATATTTTAATGTGCATCCTTAATTTGCACAATAAATAGAAAAGCAAGTACAAAGTAAAGGACAAAATGTTAAAGAAACATAAAAAAACTGTATATATGACACGTTTTAGTTCGATGAAATAAATGTTGAGGTCAAGGTTGTAGAATATGATGATTCAATATGCAAAGAATATACTTATGTATAAGCATTAGTTTTACATATAAAATCATATAGTACAAACATTTTAAAAAGAAAATACAATGTGAAAATCATAAAAATATGATGATTCAATATGCAAAGAATATACTTATGTATAAGCATTAGTTTTACATATAAAATCATATAGTACAAACATTTTAAAAAGAAAATACAATGTGAAAATCATAAAAAACACAAAGTACTTCATACTTAAACACAGAGTGTATATAATTAACATTGTGAACATCTTGAAGTGATTCTATGATACAAATTTTGTAGCAGACACATCTAAACAAATATAAAACCTATTACAATTTCCTCACATTTAAATCTGGCTACGTTATTCCTGAAATGCGTCATATTTACAGGCTACGACCACGTATACTATACGGTAAGTGATGATTTTAACATGTGGCGTGACTAGTCAAAGCCTTTGTCACACGCCCGGGCTACCCTGAATCCCCGTATATTAACATATATCATAATTTTTGTAAAATTTATCTTTAGGGTTACAATTATCGGTTAACAAATTATAATTTTAAATTTTCCGATTTAAAACGTATTTTTTTTTCTAGCTATCTATGCTCCTCCATCTCTGGAGCTCTATAAGGTTTCCGAACAGGAACTACATATATTATTTTGTCTGCTTCCTAGTGCTAATAATTCATCATCAATTTGTATTGACGCAGAATATAATATCAATATATGTCGTAAATAGGGTTGTATTTCTTAAAAAGTTCAGATTACTCTCTTTAAATATTATTATTAACAATACCACAGTGATAGATTTACAAATAAGAGCAAAACAGATGCTCAAGAAGATCGTTTCTGTCAAAGAGGCTTCATGATTTGAAATCGAATCTAATACAAAAGTATATTTCCAGAAAAAGAAGGTAACATACGAGGCCAAACAATAACTGTTTTTGTATTATTCTATTTTAACCAAACTCACAAATCCATATCTTCAGTAGACCTCTACTTCTTGGAAAACTTAGGCGCTTATTTTAGTAATCATCAAGTTACATTTGCTATGATTGCCATTCAAACATATACACAGAACTCTGAACTGAATCTGCAATCACTTCATACAACAAGTAAAATACCTAAACTTTAGATGGCAAATGCGTTGTAGATGTCACTGATATTTAACACACTATAGCAAAAATGTACGTTATCATATATAGGGAGTATCTAGTGATCATCATTTTGTACTTTATATTATATACAACTTTTATACATTGTATATAACATATTGGACTCTTCATATGATTTAAATGTTATATTTTATTATATTTATTACAATTTTATATATGATGATGTATGTACATGTATATATATATATATATATATATATATATATATATATATATATATATATATATATATATATATATATATATATATATATATATATATAATGACATTTCAGCCATGCTAATAATTCATGGGTTTTCTTCAACATTGGTACATGTTTAATCTCCATTTTGTACTTCATTAATTTCTTCACATTTGTCTCTACATCTAGCATATTTACAACAATTTGGATCAAATTACTGGGAAATACGTCAATTTATCACTTTACATTATCAGTTCTGTGTAGCAGCTTTATTTTCCCGATATCAACCGTACTGTACGCACGTGCAGTGTCGTCTGCAAAGAGCAGACATGTTTCCTAAGCACCGCTGTCCGACAAATGACAACATATGCGCCGTTAACCTATATTAGAGGGGACATAAATATCGCCCGAATGCCTAAATAATTCTGAAGTACATTGATGATAACTGTGTGATTAGTTGGATTCAACGTGGAAGGACGTGTCATACCATTTAAATAAACTCGAACACTGACGACTATCGAATCCGATATTGATCCGAAACTATGTACGCTATCAAATCTGGCGACTGTATATATATATATATATAGAGAGAGAGAGAGAGAGAGAGAGAGAGAGAGAGAGAGAGAGAGAGAGAGAGAGAGAGAGAGAGAGAGAGAGAGAGATTGCACTGCTAAATATTTAAATATTTTGCCTTGCTTGCTCGTGCTTAAATCTCTACCGATTTAGTCGTGCACCACGAGGATTTCTAAACAAAACTTAGCATGACATAACTGCGTTGATGTTCCATCAACTCGTAAAAATGAATATATGCATTTAATAATATTTTATAGATTCCTAAGCATAGTTATTCCACATCACGATGTGTAGGTGGAATAAAACGCCTTGAAACACATGGCACACAATACCTAGAATGCAATCAAATAGTGTACTTGTGATGAAATTCACAAATGCCATCCACTGAGTAAACATGTAAAAATGGGTCCAACAAGTGCGGATGGATATCGAAGCTGTTCGGCACGGCAACAGTGTCTTGCTCTATATTATCTTCGAGTGTTTCCGATAGGAAAACAATCGCCTGTAGTTATGACATACTGGTTAATTTCGATGCAGTACGTCAACAGTTTCCTAGCTACCTTTAAAGTATCAAAGAAGCAGAGAGACGGTAAATGTCGACTAAATTGAAATTTAGTTGCGAACGCAATTTAATGGAGGCATTTCCTGTCTAGCGTTACGTGGTCGAACCAATAATCCAATGTAGAGTTTATTGGAAAATATTTCTCGTTGCCCGATAGAAGCCAAGATAAAGCACTCGCTGTAGTTTGATGTTGTTGTGATTTATAATCTCCTGACATTTAGTTCTGATAAAGACAGTTTATGGAGAGATCAAGGATGGGAAACAATGCTCGTTTCATCACACGACGAGGTATAAACAATGTCATAAACAATGTCACGTGACCAAATAGAGTTATACTCTTCCAGTGTCTGAAATCAGGTATACCAAACGAGATATGACTTAAACATAGACATAATGTTGCGGGTCACTCAATCGGAGTATGCATTGATTAAAGAGGAATGAAAAATGATACCCATGATTATCTGGAAACATTATTTGAACGAGATATACGAATGATAGAATTATCTCTTTAGGCACTCTGTGTTTGCTTATCGTAATACTAAAAATTATACCCATTCCTGTTCCTACTGCTGTGTTAAATGTATGGAAAACAAACAAATAAATAAATAAATAAATAAATAAATAAATAAATAAATAAATAAATAAATAAATAAAAAGGATTTTGTTTTAGGATGACCAACCCAAAATAAGTAAAGACAAATATTTCATGACGACCATGCATTACATTTAAGCATATAAAACATGTACGATATAAAGCTAAAAACATACACGAAATCATGAAGCATGCACTACCCTCATGTCAAACATTGTCTTCATTTTCTTCTGATTATAGACTTATAATATGGAATTCTGAGAAGGATACATTCGTTTGGATGATAAATAGAAATAGATATGTTTTAATATCTAGAAATTTTAACAACTTAATACAAGACTTTTCATAGAAAACAACCTTCGGCAAAGATAAAATCAAACAAGGAAAATGTTTTATGGTTTTGGTTGGGATTTATAATTAAAGGAAAACAAAAACCATACTTAAAAGCATGTCATTTTCACATATTGTATAAACGCATTTACCTACAAAATACATCCTTTTCTGAGAAATCGATAATTTAACAGTCAAAACGAAGCAATTATAGAAAATGAAGATCGGTTGTTGATAACGCTGAAGTGAATTGGTGTATTTATTTCCAATACAAAACGCTTACGTCCTGTGGAATCGGTATCATTTGAAGATCAGACAATTCTATTGTTCATGTTTAACATTCCTTATTTCCAATATTTTGCACTTATATGGATGTTGCCATTATGTAAAACATTAGAGATGTTCGTGTTCTATATGACATTTGGCACGGTTATTAACAGCGAGCTTCCGACAATGTATTGCTAAGCGCTACGTGATTTTCAACACAAAACATTCCGATTTCAATTACAACACGAAAATTATCTGAAATTATTGTCAATTCTACTCATGGACCGACAGCAATAGAGATAATTCTTCTAACTACTTATCTTTAGTTATCTAATTATTCATAAAAGGTATCATCAGTATTATGGGTTTAATGTGATAGGAGCGATCGAAATAAAACAACAATGGGGGAAATATCGTTAACTTGTGAAAAATGTAAAGATAATTAATGTTTCACAAATAACTGCAATATGCCATTACTGGTTGAATTAACTTTTAGATCTTTCTTCACATTTTTGTTAATGTTTATATGTTTATCGCTTTATGACAATTATCTAGCTGGCGTATGTACCCACAAGCGGGACGGAGAAAAGTACACTTGAAATTTTGAAACGAAAATTTTATTTTTATTTTATATTCCTCAGTGAAAAAGCAATACCTATTTTCTACCGTGATGTAATAGGACTGATTCTATCTATCTCTCTATCTATATATCTCCCCTACCCTACCACATATACACACGCGCGCGTGCCGCGAAAGATGTTGCTCTTTCGGGCAGAGTTGTGGAAATGGTGAAAGACAATTGAATGTCCGGCAATGTCAATACATTGGAATTTTGTTAGCAAGTAACAAACCTCCAGTCTAGTTGATAAAAAAAACTCAGGAGTTATTATATTCTATTCACCTCAGAATGGGACTAGTTCACGGGTATCATGCCTGCATACATGTAAAATCGTAAACCATATATAACCAGTTAATCTACATTTTCGACAACTTGTAAAACTACCTTTGATAAATCATTGACATCAGCTGGTCCGATAAAATGTGCAGTTACACGGAGTTTCATGTATCAAAGTCGGTGATCGATTTTGAGTGATACGCGAACTCACATATAAACGTCCTGTAAGCTATGCCCAGTTTCAAAGGGCAAAATTTACCGTTTGTTCAAAGTCCGCATGCGATATTTCTCTACAAATTTATCAATTATTAATAATGAGAAATACGTACATATACATAAGACATACGGAGAGTATTTGCGTTGATGGTTTTCCAATATTATAAAATTTTCACTGGGTTTAGAACTATGTAGCAAAACCACAGATACAAATTCACACCTACAAATTAGTGAAAAGATACTTCTGATCATCAAAATTGTTATCACATTGCTAACTCATCAATGGCATATTCGACAAAACAGATTTGTTTAAATCAATTCACATTTCATCTATAATATATAATGCACTGGTCAAGAAAATCCTCTTTAAAGTTGTGATAGATATAATATGACATTTTTCTTTATATATGTAAAATAAATCATATCTAGAGTATGCCCATGATCGTTATGTTTATATTTGTGTTTAAGTGTACAGCAAAAATAAATTGTACATAGAGATACTTCCCAAATTAAGAATTTAAAAATGTTTAAGGCTTGGGTTTTTGGCAACAAAACAGAAATATTGTCAAGTCTGCATTCAATTGGTAGTACCACACACACACACACACACATATATATATATATATATATATATATATATATATATATATATATATATATATATATATATATATATATATATATATATATATATATATATATATATATATATATATATATATATATATTGTATAATGTCATGACATATCAAAAGAGTATTTATCATATATAATAATAATATTATGATATATCACCACAGAGTATCTTGTCATATATTGTAATAATGTAAGAGTATATCAACGTTGACTATTGTATTATATATATTGTAGTAATGTTAGCGTATATCAGTACAAAGTATTTCATTTAGTGTAATAATGTTAGGTACATCAACAGAGCAGTTTATCATATATTGTATTGATTTTAATGTATATTGAGACAGATTATTTTATCAGATATTGTAATATTGTTAGGGACCATCAACAAAGAGCATCTTATAATATATTGTTATAATATTATGATATATCAATACAGAGTATTCTATCATATAGTGTATAAAAGTTAGGGTATGTCGATGTAAAGTATTTTATGATATATTTGTAATAATCTTATAGAGTATATCAATACTAGTTATTTTAAAACATATTGTACAAATTTTAGGATATATTAATACAAAATATTGTTCTGTTGTTTTTTGTTATTGTTGTTGCTGCTGTTGTTGTTGTTGTTGTATTGTTGTTTATTGTCCCACTCAAGAATCTTTCACTCATATGGAGACGTCAACAATGCCGGTGAAGGGCTTCAAATTTTGGCCTATGCTCGGCACTTACGGTCATTTAGCAGTGAGGGGCCTTTAACGTGTCGACACCTACTGTGACGCGGAACCTTGGTTTTGTTCTCATATTGTAGTAATGTTAAGGTATATCAGTAAAAATATTTCATTTAGTTGTAATATTGTTAAGGTATATCGACACAGATATTTTATCATATATTTTAATATTGTTAGGGTATATCAATACAGAGTATTTTATAATATATTATAGTAACAGTAGGCCATTCCAATACAGAGTATTTAATAATATATTATAGTAACAGTAGGGCATATCAATACAGAGTATTTTATAATATATTATAGTAACAGTAGGGCATATCAATACAGAGTATTTTATAATATATTATAGTAACAGTAGGCCATATCAATACAGAGTATTTCATAATATATTTTATTAACAGTAGGGCATATCAATACAGAGTATTTTATAATATATTACAGTAACAGTAGGGCATATCAATACAGAGTATTTCATAATATATTTTATTAACAGTAGGGCATATCAATACAGAGTATTTTATAATATATTACAGTAACAGTAGGGCATATCAATACAGAGTATTTTATAATATATTGTAGTAACAGTAGGTCATATCAATACAGAGTATTTTATATTATATTGTAGTAACAGTAGGCCATATCAATACAGAGTATTTTATAATATATTGTAGTAACAGTAGGCCATATCAATACAGAGTATTTTATAATATATTATAGTAACAGTAGGGCATATCAATACAGAGTATTTTATAATATATTATAGTAACAGTAGGGCATATCAATACAGAGTATTTTATAATATATTATAGTAACAATAGGGCATATCAATACAGAGTATTTTATAATATTTTGTAGTAACTGTCGGGTATATCGACACAGATAAGATTATCTTATCATATATTGTAATATTGTTAGGGTTACCAACCCTTCAAAGAATTCATTTGTGAATATTTACCTAATTTGATGAAAATAAAATATTCTCCGGTATCTTGGGGGCTTATTGGGACACAGTATATTCAATCTATTTATTCTGATATTCCATGGAAACCTTTGCAAATGCTCATGTGACGTATATCATAAAATGCTACTTTGTACTGACACGAGACTATTTTGCAACAATTATCAAACCCGTTATCTTTTCACATATATGACTATTCATCACAGAGAAAAACGTAATTTGAGAAGTACACTTTATTTTCTGTTCAATGCACTAAATACATAGACCTATATATAAAATCAACAATGGTTACATAGGATCATCGAATTGTCGCTTTTAAACACATCAGCGAACTTTTTTTAAATCTTGATTTACAATCCATTAATCAGGTTTGATTTCCAATGACATGAGTTATTCTGAAGATGTGGATCTACATCTAATTTAAACTGAAGTGAATGTGATTTGTTGTTTGTCTTCCGCTTGTCGAACACGAATGTAGTATTTACCGAATACATTATCAGTAAACAAATCGGCTAAGAGTAAATTTACATTTTGTAATTATTCATATTAAACATATACTTGTTCGCACTGACAGGTGCCCTATTAACATCTCAAAACAAACATAAATTTGTATACAAGAAAAAACCCAGGTGGTCCAGAAATAGAAATGTTCAACACATTGTCTAATATGCATATTTTGCTGTCTTTCTTTTGTTATTTCACGGGGAAATATCTTCAGAAATTGTTCAATTATGATTGGTAATGGTTTAAAGGCGATTAGTTTATCTGTTGATCTATTGTCAAAATCACGCACAAGTTCACAACCGTTTGTTGAAGGTTAGTCTCAGTTTTGGGGGTATAGCTTTATTCTAAAATCCCTCAAAGTCAAAATCTTATTCATTTAACTGATTTGCACTTGAAAAGTTAAAAATTGGACCATTTGCACAGATCGAAAATGGTTGATACTTTAAAACTGAGGTTTAATAGGGCATGCAAACATGCAGAAAATTTAAATTAAAAACTTAACACTAAATGTATCAGTTGCATTGAAATAGATGCACTAAAATAAAGTATATAACACAATATAAAATATATTGATACATAAATATATTAATTAGCATACAAATATCATGGGATGGTAATGTTTGATAAATGAATAAATAAGATATAGATTATTAAAGGAGCATTAGCAGTGTTTACAAAAAAAAACAATTTTTATTGCACTTGATGTACAATAACAAATAAAAGCTATACACGGGCATTAATAACTAATACTCCTATATATTTTGTGAAATTAAACTCAGGCTCAGTGTGGTATGCATAAACAAATAGTATGGATGAATTAATCACTTGCAAGTGAATAATTGCCAAACCAGGTTTCACAATATAAGAATTTAAGAACTGTTATGTATTTATATGTCTTTATTTTGTTCTTGTATCTCAATCTAAATAGTAAGAAAGGAAAGAAGTTTTTGAAAAAGAACCACAGTTAATGCCCATTTAATGAACTAGTAGATGAATAAATAAAGCTAACAAAATATTTAAAAAAAAATCAGCAATCCCTATAAATACGATTAAGCAACGCTAAACTTTTACACATCCTAAATATAAAACAGTAATCAGTAATAAAATTGAGATAAACATATTCAAAACACGAGAGATATGGACTTGCTATAATTCGAATAAAAATATTATCTTTTGCAGCCATCTTTGATAATAAGGTTGAATTAAAACGGCTAACATGAAATAGCATCTGCGCAGTGAGATCTGCAAACTTAATAAAGGTTAATATGGCTCTTAGCTGAAACATGTTAACTTAATACACGGGAGCGAAAACTTGATTGAAGAGGTCGCAGATCTGATAATAACAACGACAAGTCTTTATTTCAAAAATGGCGACAAAATATTATCAAGAATTGTGCCCTCCTGAACCAAGTCCCAATTTGATAACAGATACTCAATTTATCTTGTTTCCTATACCAAAGGTTGAGTTGTATCTCATAGTATCGGTTATTGAAATAACTTGATTTAAGAATGGGTGACTTTGTCAGTGATTGACATGGAAATTGATTGTAAAAACATTTGTCAGCGAATTCTGAGCATTGTTTCAACTTCCATGGCAGAATCCGGTATTAGAAACCCAGACGTACGTGTTCAAAATAAAATATTTGTGTACACGTTACTGACACTGACTTTAAATCTAGTGTCGCTCAAATATTAATATTTTAAGAGAATCTCAAAATCTAAATCGACTTTGTCTTACAATTTAATACAGTTTCATCACACAGGAGATAGCACATTTGGCATTTTTTCCAAGGTATAATGTGTACAGGCAGTCCTTCACAGAGATATGGTTGTGACTTTTAACTTTATAAATGTGCCTTTATATGTCAATGACTTCCCCATCCCACAATGTTAGGTCTAACTCTCATAATTAATTATGATGTCTACCCACTTGATCTTACTTCTTTATAAGTGTATATACACATGAATTTACGCCGTTTTAACGGGTTCAATCCTATACATTGCTTTGCTGTCAAATGGAACTCATGAGCGTGTACGTAATGTTTAAACCGGAACGTGTAATCAAATGCATTTTACAACATCTTGTACGAACATTTGGGGAGGGGTCTCGATCCAAACAAGTAAACAATACCTGCAAAGAAGATTGGAGTGTCTTTGATTTTTATGCATCCACATAGAATGCAATATGAGTTAATTGTATAAACATGCAATACCTTTGTTTTCTTTATTAAGATCGTAATATTGGTCATAATTTGCAAGTCGTTTTTTGATAAAGATAAAATAGAAATGTAGGATATTTTGGGTTTGCACAAATCGGTAAATTAGAATACAGAGAAAAAGTATATTTCTTTTTGTATGATGTTCTACCAAACAATACACCCACGCTAACATTATCTTTCGGTGCACGCACGTAAAAGTTTACATATATAAGACCTATTCATATTGTATTGTTAAAATTTTTAATTTGAAATCCTTTCTCATTCATTAGTAATGTCCTTTTAGGTTACTGAGTTTATATCTCATATTCTTGTAAAAGAACGGATTACTCTGCAATTTAAATAATTATCAATTTCCATAAATTATTGGGGTTTTTAATATTCATGAGCATGTCTTTTTCCAAATTTGCAATGCAGAAAATTATATTTCATAATGAGAACAGATTGGTGTACTTTTACTGATGCTTTATCAGTTGGAAATAACAAAGAATAGAAACCAACTAAAACGAAGTATTTGACTAATTGAAATGTTTTATTTCTTATAAACAACTAGTGTTGACTTTTCATGCAGTGCAAATACCATTGGTAAATAAAAGTCGTTTCTCACCTTACAGTAGAAAAAATGTGTCGGTGCGCGCACGTGTCCTTTGCATATCAAAAAAATATATCATCCATCAATGATTTCGGTTGGTCATTGGAAATTAAAACTGGTTTCAATACAAATTCAATTATTCGATTCAATTATTTGATTAAATTATACCTCTGCTGAACTCTACTTTATAAAGACTTAACAAAATGAAACATACACATTAGCTCAAACAGTACGATTGCTTCTGTAAAATTTCAAAATATTATTTCTTAAATGATGAATATACTATATACTTTGTAAAATCATTATTACGTCTTTGAACAAAATCCTTTCAAAATAATTATCAAAAGCAGAATACAGATTAGGACTTAGGGTATCCTGTTGTCTCTTGAGTAAGTCAACAGACAGTAAACTGAAAATGAAAATTATGTACTTTGTATTTTACACTGCCCTGTTGCTAACTGTTTTATTACAACTGAATTGTTTTCTGTCTGTCTGTCTGTCTGTCTGTCTGTCTGTCTGTCTGTCTTAGCGCATGTGTGAGAAAGAGAGAGATAGCAGTGTGACGTTACTCTCACGTCAGCTTCACGTACAACAAGTGTAGGAATGTAGATCCAGGGCGTGAAGGATATTAGTATCACAGACGTAAACTGGTGTACTGTAACGAACTGAAAAGCGCTCTCATATGTCGACGTATGTTGTTTTTGTGTGTGGCAAAACTCACATTGTACATGAATAAGATGTACTCCGTGACGACAAACCCAGTGTATGGTTTTAGTGTATATATATATATATATATATATATATATATATATATATATATATATATATATATATATATATATATATATATATATATATATATATATATATATATATATATATATATATTCCAGTATATATCTTATTCGAGTTAACAACTATACCGCTACGTATCTTCAGTATGTCATCGCGTACTTCAACATGTTCATGTCATTATATAACCAAATAAAGGATGCCAGATATGGTCGTACAAAGGCGAGCACTGACCTTATAGAATTAACCTTTGTATCATACATCATATATCGTGCATGCCAACTTACACCAGTACCATGCTTTTATAAATGTATTACATGGTAACATAAAAGAATATATAAGTATATATATGTATATAAGTTGAAGTAAAATGGCAACAGAAGAAAATGATTTCCAAATGGTTGTGGTTGTGCTAGACAGTGGCAATCACTACTTGATCACCTAAAATCTGTTTACAACAAGTCGATATTAAAGTCACTACAATAATTGAAATGAAACCCATTCCGAGAAAAATTCTGAAGCTTTCCTACACGAACCAACAAATACACATGCCCACGCCTACTCGACGAACCTATAAAATACTGGGATCTAAGTGTCTTTAATGGATTTAATGGATGCTGTTAATTATGTATTTGTAAATGCCAGCGCGAGATCCAGCAACTAATTTGTCATCATAATGGCATAAGTTTTTGTTTTGTAATTCTATCCCTGATATTAAAGCACATTTAAAGCCCGGTAAACCCGAATCAAAAAAACATATTCATCTATACAAGACAATTAGTTAAAACAATCCGTTGCTATTATGTATAAATCTTGCTCGGGTTAATATCCTATCGCCATAGTTAATAAAACAGGAAATGACGTAACTGCGTTTGGTTAATACATTTTCTTTCTGAGACTTTGCTGTATATTTTCATTAGTTTGATATAGATACATAGGTGTACTAAGCATAATTTGCAAATATATTTTATGGGAAAAGTTCAGAATATTAAACGAATATATTTTACAAAAAATATCGAGTAAAGGTAAAAAAATATCCACGTACTATCGACCTGCCCTCGAACTAGTACTAGAAAACCTTAGACTAAAATTAAAGGATCAAAACGCTAGCTCACTGAATAACACTTGTACCTGACAACGTAAATCCAGATAGAGAAATATAAGAATTGTTAGAATTGTACTCACATTTCAATATATACCGGGTGGACAAACGTGACGTCACCAGAACGCTAAGGATCTGTTGCAATTATCATAGTCATTAACTTTGCTTGGCATATAGGAGGATTCAGTCATACCCTGCAAAAAGAAAATCCCTCCGAAAGAAAACATTCCATGCATAAATACGAAGAAATATCTGTCTTTGACATAAATTGCCCATGTTTTAGAAATACAAGCTGATACAATGAGTGTTATTAGTTTTATAACATAGGTGAAGTAACAACGTGTATACGGTATAGGGCTTAACTGATATACAGGGCAAACTAACGTAAACTCTAACCAGTAAAATATGAGAGTTTTATTTGAATTCTCCATGTTGACTTTAGAAGCCATTGGAAAACAAAGCACGGTAAATCTTATATATTTACTGTGATCAGTTCGTATTGATTTTGTAATGAGTATGAAGGAAATAACGACGAACGAGTTCAACGTCGCTTACTTTAGGGAGAGGCAACTTAGTAACATTGGAATCCGAAACAGTGCTGATAACAGCTGTCACGTTGAAACGGAGGCGATCGAAATGTGATAAAATTTGTAACAATTTGTCATTTCTAAAAGGATCTTAAATTAGATCTTGGCTCAGAAAGAGGAATCTGATGGACGCGGCTATGGCTTTGCAGCGTCCGGTAAACGTAATGCTATCGCTTCTCAAGATGGCCGTTCGTTAGCGATGAAATTATGTTCAATAACTTACAGGGTGTATGGTGACACATTCTGATATAATTTTCTTTTGTGGACTTCCCTAATGAAAGGAAGAATTTTCATAATGGTTAGTCATGGTTTTAAAATTCGTAAATCGCTTAGCAAGACACCAAGACATACCGATACCTCTGGAAGTTTCCGACATCCATTAATGACAAGAGGGATCATCTAAGTAACACATTTAAGACAGTGACCCAATAAGAACAGTGCTCTCTCTCTCTCTCTCTCTCTCTCTCTCTCTCTCTCTCTCTCTCTCTCTCTCTCTCTCTCTCTCTCTCTCTCTCTCTCTCTCTCTCTCTCTCTCTCTCTCATCTTATTACTAACATGTAGATGCTTTGGCATATACACTTAAATATTGTTACTATATCATTTTATACATGACAAAAGTTTTACTCGCCTTTAAGTTCTTTTGATACGTAATATATATTGATGATGATAAAAAAAATTTGATCTTTTCCATACTAGAGCATTGTGTATTGTACTTTTCCTTTGTATTGCATTAGATATGAAAATAGAAAACAACAGACAAGAGCACATCAAACGTGGATTAAATGCAAATGAATGAAGAAAATAAGACGAGCACCTGTAAAATGGGTGTTAATACATTCCAAAGTGAAGGTGCAGCTTTACACAGAATCATCGACCGACTCCTTCGCCCTTGAATTAAACATATCATTCATTTTACAATAAGGAAACACGTGTTTTGAATAGCATCATGTGTAATATGTCTCAAATGAGGAAACAAAGAATTTGAAATAACAAATTTAGTTTCACAATATGGTAATATTTGGTACTCGGTTTAAGCAGCTGTTACATATGCGATTTCAATTTAATTTCTACTGTAAGAAACAATATCGGTGACAATTAATTTGCTAATTTTGAACAGTCAGGATATGTTTCAAGATAACGTAAAGTCAAGTTTTATGTGACATTCTCTGTATTATAGTACAACAAGCCCCCTTAATTCCAATTTCTTCATAATACAGGGGGCGTCCACTTAAGAATGAAGATAACATGACGTTTAACGTCCCGCGCCTAATAAATATTTATTTGCACAGTCATAATACAGTTCCTGATACGATTTTATTGCAAATTTTATGGTAGTTTTGGGGTTGCGACAGCCGTTACAAGTGTAAATAAAATTGTCGAATAAAGCAAGCTATATCATATAAATTTTATTGTCCAAAAGTGAAGTCATTTATAAGGTAGTTGATTATGGCCGGTCCTGTGTTCATGATTCTTTTCTTTCTCGTAAAAGAACATCGGAAAACGTTGTGAGGTAATTTAGACTGAGATATTTTCCTGTTTAGAAAACTCTGAAAATTGGATATTTTAAATGACTGAGGTCATAGATATTACCTGATAATGAACTTGTGAACCCTAGAGTGGACTGATTACAAATTACCAAATCTAGCGGTTGTTTTGCTGCCAGTGCAGTTGTCCTTACACGTTACAGAAAAGATCTGCATTGTTTTTAATATTGCTGATACCTTTGTTGTTTATTTGTCGTGTTATTTCATAATAATATTTAAAATTATTCATTCATGTTATGTTGTTTTCTGTTGGGGAGATGATGATGATGATGATAATGATGATGATGATGATGATGATGATGATGATTGCTGATTTTGATATTGCTGCTGCTCTTGATGTCGCTGTTGTTATTAGCATTTTTCACTTGTTTTCGTTGTTGCTGTCATCGATGTTAATTTTCATATTACTCTGAGACCAGTCAGATGTGTTGTGTTCCTGTAATATAAAATTAAACATCTCTTTGTCATCTCTCTTTCGATTTTTTCAATATTATAGTATATTATATTATAGTATTGAATCAATCAATCATCATCATCATCATCATCATCATCATCATCAACAACAACAACAACAACAAAATATATTCCAGAAAATCACAAAATCAAAAATCTTGTGTATAACAACTTTATCTATATCCTTTATATACGCCGTAAGACCAAACTTCATAATAAAACTGATTACATGCAAAATCTTATAATAGATTTAAAGATAGAGTTTTGCTTGGTTTTGTTGAATTAGCCATTTACTTCCAAAGTACTTCATGTAATTCTGATAAACCTTTGTAGCGTTATGTTACCTGTTCAATTCCTAATACCTATTTAGGCTCATGTGGTGTTGATAAAGACGCCAGTTAGTTATTGTTCTACATGTTCCGTCGAAATCGATGGCTGTAACTGGTTCTACGTTGCTAGAGCGATTTAAGGGTAGAGTATCGTGCAAGTTATTCGGCTATCAGAATGCTTTATCTCTGCGTGTTGCTTAGAGAGGTTGTTTCCTAAAATCGTTATCGAAAAATTTTATACCCTGTTGTAAAAATTTGAGAAATTTATATATGTCAAATAGTGATAAAGTATGCCATGTGGGATTAACCCTATCTGAAGGCTTTTGCCGGAAACTGGGCGCGTATCCGTCTATTAACCCCTGTAAGATTACAATAACAAATTTCTTCGATATGCTCTTCAAAAATATCTAATATCAAAATAAGAATGAGACAATAGGTTCAAAAGGAAGATTTGACACTATAGGCACTTTGGACAAATTAAATTGGTGAAATGATTTAAAACATTGTACTGATATAAATCGCAATGGAGCAATGGATCTTAGACCAGGTTTTTTCTCTTGTGTTTCGAAGTAGACAGTTAAACTGAAAGTACCCGTAGGGATGAAAGGTCTAGTATGATATCAGTATATCGATATCGCTTTGAACAAAATAATACATCTAATAATAATGTAAGGGGTCGTATGCCTAACGTGCAAATTCTTTTGCTACAGAGAAACTGCGCTTATCTGCAAATAATAATAGGTGTGGCCCGATCGAGGCTCGAACTCGTGATCTCTCGCCAACAAGGAGAGTATTGTATTTCCATTACTTTCAGCAAATTGGAGAAGATTTACATTGTAGTAAATTTTATAAACATACTACCAAAGTTATAATGTTAGTAACTGTAAGTTGTGAAATATGAACTATAGATATTGAACTCCATATGATATTGTTTTGGAATTGAAACCCTGCCTGTTGAGTTATTACAACTAAATACTGAGGACATGTACAAAATTTTAAGATAAACGTCAGAAAGACATTTCTAGATTGCCTTTGTTTTATATTGGAAACACCTAGTGTTTTCTATTGTATTGCCGGTGTAACATATCTCGATTTATCTATCACCGAAAGTGTATGGCTAGTAATCACTTAGAATTAATGAAAAATCTCATCAAAGACTTTTATCTATATAGAAATCAATACTAAATATAAAATAAATACAACTAGGTAATAAAATAAACTAAAGCTGAACTATCTCTCTCTCTCACACTCTCTCTCTCTCTCATTCTCTCTCTCTCTCTCTCTCTCTCTCTCTCTCTCTCTCTCTCTCTCTCTCTCTCTCTTCTCACTCTCTCACTGTATGTGCTTTTGTGAGTTTGCGTGTCTCTCGGACCCTCTCTTTAACAATGCTCGAAACATGTATAATGGTTATAATTTGACTTTTATATCGTTTAATCATACGGCATAAATGACGTGTAACTGTACAAGAAATAACTAAGACCCGACTTGAACTTAGATTAAATTGCAGACTTGTAGTTTATTTGTGTCTCTGGCAATTTTCCAGAAAAACAAAGGTACATCGTCATATATTGTATCGCATAACTTTAACTACACTATTAAATTAAGTATATCCAGTAAAAACAAGTGCCGTATCAAGAACGGAAAGATGGTGGATTTATAGCGACCCTTGCGATATAAGGATTTATAAACCTAGTGATATTAGGTGCACAAGTGACGTAAAGGCTATAGTTATTACTCGTTCACCTCAACAATCAAAGGATTTAGATAAAAGCCTGATTCGATAGAATTTAACAGTATATCACTCGGAATGCCAAATTGCGTACCCGTTATCGTTAGAACAAATGTCAAGAGCTTTCATCACGTGATCTCGCTCTATGACTTCCCGTATCTACAGACTTGGCTTAGGAGTGACAATCACACTCCTCTTATAAAATCATGTTTAAAAATAATTCTATTAGTAAACGGATGGTTTTAGTATTTTTTTCTGAAATAATAGGGTGCATGTTTCGTAAACATTCAGGGAGATCAGTTGTTTTAAATGGAATTTCCTGTCTTCAGATAAAATGTTACATTGAATAAATTGTTGAAAAGTTTTTGGTATTGGACACGTGGAACGTCATAGTAATCAGCTTGCAAAAATGAAAGTTGAGATCATTACCAGTATCAAGCAGGACATTTTCCTTAATGGCTGGGTTTATATTCTAGTGCGCAAACCGAACCTTTGTTTTAAGTCAATCTATACAGGCAGTAAATTTATCAATCTCCAGTGAACGATCATTTTTATGAAGGTTTGACTGTTTGTTGTATTGCAGTCAAAACTAAATAATGTAAGTTTAATACACTATAGACCATCTTGCTTCCGGTTTGAAACTGGTACCCTGTTTTATTTTCTCACATACGATGATGTCGTCAACAATTCTAGTGTGGTGTAGCCTTTATATTGACGTATTTCGTCGGTACGCAATACAAATTGGTTATGAACTACTGTAAATGATTTCTGAAAATTCTTTATCCTTCTAAAACATACAGTCACTATATTTCAATTTTATGTAGATTTTATTTTTTTCTAATTTTTAAATTTCCAATGCCTTTGTTTCGTTTAAATTAACAGTACATCTACCTTTGTAATTGAAACGCATGATTTATATACACGTTGAGTCACACTTCATTTCAAGTTCGCTCTGTATCTTTATCAATTCAATAACACTTGACCTATATTTTTCAATTCACTTTGATCTGTTTCCATGGTCTCCTTATTTTGGTTACATCATATCAGTAATTATGAGAAGTCTATCTTTCTTCTTAGAGGACTTCAGAAAGCATGATCATACAATATTATCTAATCTTCAGTAAGAAATATGCGAGTTATTATCTATCATAATTGAATTGTTGTGTTTTATTACAAAGGTTTTGCCCAATTACATTGTATTAATATATTATCTAACTTCACTGTTGTGTTCTCTATATTTCGAGCAATGAAAACTTCGGATTCTTAAGATATTTATCCTGGACAAATATTCAAATATTGTGATACTGTCTATAAATTTTGCTCAATCGGATAAACTTTAATTTCATTATTTTTCTATCATAGAATGTTTATGATATTGACCAAAATATGCACGTACAAAGTCAGAGTTTGACTTCCGGTGCTAATTTAAACTGGATACCGATTCCGTATTAACTCTTTTATAGAGCTTATATTCATATCAACATATTATCTGGTTACCTTCTATGAAAATGATTTTACATGGTAAGTTTTCGTGGGGTTTTTTTTCGACAGATCGACACGACACTCGTATTCAAGTATGGAACTGGGATTATGTAATACAAATCCGTGTGTATGTATTTTGAATCCGAATTCCGGTTTCAACAACGACTGTTGTCTCTGCCGTGATCCCAGACGTTTGTGGTCAAATGCATATACACATTTCTCTCGAGTATGCACACGATAGATAAATTGCCCCTGCATGATGCGTCAATTTGAGTATGTAAAAAACATATCAGACTTTAAAGTCGACTTTAAAACAATCGATACTGAAATACAAATGATATTGACATTTAGAATATTTGAACGAAAAAATTGTAATTACTTTTGGCTCCGCCTAGCGTGTTTCAAAAGTGGTCTGTTCGTGTGCCGCATTCGGTGCTAGATTGTAGAACTAACAAATATTCATTGAATCAATACAGTTTATCACAAATAACAAATTTATCTAAGATTGTTTCAATATGACCCTGTTGGAATAAATGTTATAAAAATGTTTACAACTATATCTATGTCCACATATTTATCACCAGTTTGTGTATTCTTTCTTTGCAAACATTAGACACGCGAAAATATTTACTTTTTCCTCTCCCTATCTATCTGCACTTTACTGTATGTTTGTGTCAAGATTTGCAGGGAATTCATAGCTGTGTGTATATTTACAAAGATAACAAAACAATTGTTACCTTGTAGTCGACGACCAGAATTGTCAAATATTAAAACGTTAAATCGGGTTCGGGTATATCCCCCATCTATTACACTGAGGTTTTGCATACAACATATTTATATTGAGATCCATGCCATGATTTACAGTGTTTGCAAGGGGATAATTTCAACAGAATGGAAACTAATAGGTGGATACTCCACGTCAGATAACATGACATTCAGGATCTCCAGACAAACTCTCAGAGTTTAAAGGTATGAAAATATGCTTATGTCACGGATAGAATACAAAGTGCAAAACGAGAAATATCCTAACCATAAAGACTGAAAGATTACACGCAGAATGGAAGGATAGAAGACGCTTTGTTCCGTTTTCCTGTATTTTACACCTACATAAATAAGATCCTAATCCAAATTGTGAATTTTTATTGAATTGGACCTAATTTATATATTTCATGATTTAAATGTGGAGATTTGAGGAGTTTCTTGCATTGAAAATATATCGCATAAGATCTACAAAGTATTTCAAGATTTAGATCAAAGTTAATTGTACTAGCAAACAACTAATTGCTTTTTGTGACACTCAATGGCCAAAGCACAACGCGTAAGAATATGAATAAGAGTCAATTTATATCCTTTTATGCGCGCATTACGAACAATTGCACACCTATACAAGTATTATAGCATGTTATAATAGTACCATAGATGCTATGATATTATATTATATTTGTCGAAAAGTTTTTTGAATTTTTCAGTTTTTTTTTTTTTTTTTTTAATGCTATCGTCATATACTGGACAACTGAACAAAACAAAATGTAGTGGGCATTACGTTTAACATTTTGCAAAAATGTAGAAACCATTAAGTATGGGTGATGACGTAATTACATCAAATTGATCTAAAGCTAATACTATCGATTGGTGTTTTATAATGCAATAGTGGACATTTTTTATGCGATAGAATTAAAATATTTTCATTTCATTTTGTGAGTTTCCAACTGTTAAAAACAATGGTCAATTCATGTATATATACCATAGATGTATAACAGGTATTTTTGTGGGGGGGTCATAGAACAAGAAATTAGACATTTACGATAAAAGTGTCCAACTGATCTTTTATCATATATTTGCTAATTTTTTACTTTTCTTATTTTAGGATTTTGTAATCAAGCGATGAACTAGTGGATGGCATCGGTCTACATTTTAGTATACCTGCAGTTAGTTTTCAAGGCACGTGTAGTTACAACAAATTTGTTCGTGACTAGAGTTTCGATTTAAACTTAATATGTCACAGGCATATGTAATCTACTTGTATTATTATGTTTAGTTTACAAGCTTTTATATCATGGATTTATCTATTTATTTATTGCACGTCATTTGAATAAGTTACCGAGGACTTTATGATTTTACAACAGTCATAGTGTATGTTCTTCAGATTCATTATTTATGATTTTCTTCCATCGCACCTATTAAAACTACATGACCGTTTTGTTTTAATTGCATAAATATCTGGTAATCATAAGTAGTGACGTAATCCTCTAGTATATAAATAACCTGAATGAACTCAGAAATATATATATATATATATATATATATATATATATATATATATATATATATATATATATATATATATATATATATATATATATAAATTTTAGATACCAAAGTATAAATCTATATATAAGAATGTATTATTTAAATAATAATAATAATAATAATAATAATAATAATAATAATAATAATTATTATTATTATTATTATTATTATTATTATTATTATTATTATCATTTTTATTATTATTATTATTATTATTATTATTATTATTATTATCATCATCATATTTCTAGCTTTCTGTCTATCTCTTGAATTACATAATATAGTTCATATTCTTTATTAGGTAATGAAATCTGGAGCTGACCATAAGAAAGTGTTCCTCGTTCCCACATCATACAGAAATATGCTTCATTTATTGTTCTCTCTACAGTGCATTGAAACTATCAGAAACAATAATTCCATATACATTGAATAATTAGCCGACGATGTTAAATCGTATTGATGTTTCTTTTCCGAATTAAAGGGAAGAAAAGATATTCGAAATTTTCTTCCATTCCTAAAGAGTTGTTTTACCGTATTCTACGATTTTCTGAAGTCCAATGATTCAAAATTGATTCTTTGAGTTTGACATGCTAATAACTGTTATCCCGACGTTGACTTCACATTGATGCTTTTGTCGGAGAGGGGGCTTATTAAACCATTCAACAAAACATCTTTATTTGCTGTCATTAACGTGAATGATATTTATCACAAGAAAGGGTTAAATGATGTATTCTGTGGAGCTCAACGAAACGGTTACACTGTTCCTGAGGCATTTGAAGCAGAAATCGTTAATAGCTCCGGGCGTCGTCAATTTTTTTTTTAAATGTATACTTTCGTCGTAAAAATGAAATAATATTGACCGTCAGGGTAGGACAGAATACAGTTATATATAGAAAAACAGTTTACAATACTGAAAAAATATATGTTAAAGATCTTAAACCAGAATGACTGGTTTGCAAAGCATTTGTTCTATTTTTTTTTCTCCACGGTGAATTTTGTATTGGGATATAGATTCGCCCAAAGTTCCATACAATAGTTTTTTTTCAGAGCAACACAATAACCGTTTTACTGACAGAAAAAAAAAGAATAAAGCAAAAAATATATATATAGAAAAAAACTTGTATTCCACAGTCGATGGTTATTGATTTTTTAAACTGTGAAAGAAACTTTAACTTTCGGGGCAAAAAATCATTAAAGTTTTTTCCTTCCCAATAATTTTTATCAAATGACCCCCTTCACTTGCTTTTGATTATGACAATGTATATTCATAATTAAACTCTTGCTCCTGTTTCTCTAGAATTAAAAATACAAGACAAATTGTCCTGTGGATTTTGTGCTATATGTATACAGTATATATACAATAAACGTAAACAAGCCCGTGTTATAAGTTTCGCACTATAGATTAAACTTCTTTATAAACATGTGAAGATATCAGAAATTTTTCAACATATTATCTACCTTTTATCTACATGAAAACTAGATTACAACTAAATCTGTCTGTGAGATAAACAAGCGGAGTTTTACAGGAACTTTGATTATTTGGCGGTATCTGTTTCTCCTTAAATAAATCGCATAGACCGGTCCGCGGAATAGGTTCTAGATATTGTGCAGTGAAACACAATAGTGGACGTTGTAATAAAGACTGCTTCAGCTTCAAGTCAGTAATGTTTGCAAATAGATTGATATATACATAGTGTGATATAGACCAAAGTACAATTCCTGTACTGGTATGTTTATATATATATATATATATATATGACAATAGATGCGAAATCAATCAGTTTCAACTCTTTCTTCAGCTGGTGTCACTTTTTGCTCAGAATTTTCCTTTCAAATTAATCACAACTGTTATAAAAGTTCTAAAAATAGTAAATTGAAACTTTTTTTTCAAAAGCGCGCAATTATGTGCGTGAGCTTGGAATTCATGTTCGAATTAACTGACTGCAGTTAGATTATAATATCCCCCAGCCTCGTCAGTTTAATGAATTTTGATATTTGAAAAAACTTCAGTAATTGCATAGTTTCAATAACTTTGTTTACATTACTCAATGAGTTTCTAGAAAAAAATCGACACTGTCATTGGTTGATGAAGGTGAATTTGATTACCCCTACGGGCGTTCAAAACGAAACAAAAATCTGTACAATCATTTTGTGTTTTAGAGGGTCATTCAGAGTTGCTGGTATTAACCATAATAGTTCATATATTATTATTAGAATGATTAGAATTATAATTCCCTATATTTCAAAATATACAGCTATGGAATAGTTCGGTGTTAAAAGACCATAACCGGCAAAACAATTAAAATATGTTTATCATTGAGCCTTTCCAGGCAAACACTGGTCTCGTTTCCTTTTTTGTGATATTCTGTATTTTCAATTCTAGAATATACCATTCCATGGCAATCTCTGACTTGTAGTTGCATAGTCTTCAAGAGACTTCAAAGTTTGGTTCTTGTATAGGTCTGATAAGTATCTGGATGAAAATTTCTCTGTGGTTCTATTTCAGAGCCGTGTCTCTGGCCAAAAAGTGAATAAATTATAGTGAAGAGTTATTAAAGAGAATATATTTGTATTGTTGGAGACCATGTCAACATCTTTCCGTACGTTTGTTTCATTAACAATATCACATGCAAACATAAAGACATCATGATCACCCGTCCAAAAGTAAGAGTGTGTTCGTGTGTATGTGGATATATAGCTCAAGACTTAAAGCTATCAGTTATTGATTATATATAATTATCCTGTGCAAAAAATAAACCATTAATGTTGTTTTTGCAACCATTACACAGTATTATTATATTATACTTGTTTCCAATGTTTGATAAATGAAGAATGACTAAAGGACATTTGTGATTAAGAGAAAATCTCAGTATTGTTAAGAATCATACTGCAATTGTACGTTAAGTTTTCAGTATGATTTATTTCATTGTTAAATTCGGACATGGTCTTTTTGAGTTATTAGGCAATCCAGTAATATATATGGCATTATATGTATTTCACGTTTTTATTAATTCTGCGAATATATAACTGTATGCATAACACTGATCGCAATGAAATAAAGTATAGACTTTGAATTAATACCAACAAATAAAGAAAAATGTGTGTAATTATATTTACAATAGAGTGGTAAAACATAATCTGTAAAATATAGTGGTAAATGTTTATATATATATATATATATATATATATATATATATATATATATATATATATATATATATATAAATAAAATATATATATATATATATAATATAAATATATATATATATATATATATATATATATATATATATATATATATATATATATATAATCACTGTCAATATTTATTTACATACATATTATAATTATTTATTTTATTTCAATATCTATTTGCAGTGTTTTTGTTTTGACTGTCACATTTCTCTACAAATATTTTGATAGTGATAAAACCTTGAATGAATTTATTTCACGACAAATATATTAACACTTAATTCATGATATCGCATACAGAATACATTTATATTAAAGGGCTTGATTATATTTACGGGTACTAAGTTTATTCTGGTTTAGTTAAGGCGTAACACTGTGGACAGAATAAATCATCCCAGCGATGAAGAGCCTGAGGATGTAATTATCTGAATAAGATTTAATTGAACAATTGTAGCTGTTAACAAAGTAATTAAATTTTATTCCAGTGTAGAAAATGATTGGAAGCTACATTAATTTTTTTTTCAAATAAGAAAAGAATGATATAATATTATAGTTACAGGCAATATTCTGTGTAATGCCAAATTGTTGTTTTTCAATACTACAACTAAACAGGTTGAATACAGAATTTCACAAAAATTAACTTGTATCTAATTTAGATTTATTATTATTATTATTATTATTATTATTATTATTATTATTATTATTATTCATTCATTCATTCATTCATTTCTTCGTTTTTGGAGAGTGGACTCTTAAAATAGACCAAAGAGTTTAAAACTATTCTGTCATCTAGTAAATTCAGAATTCATATCATGCCATTGTTTTTTAGCGTTTTGTTAATTTTTCACGTCAAGTTTTCAAATACATCAAGCGTTTTGTTAATTTTTCACGTCAACTTTTTAAATACATTAAGGTTCATACCTGTGGTCAAGATATTTGAAATAGAGACAGTGAAATAAAAACACGGGTTAAATGAGATTGTTTTTACTTCAGTATTATAAAAACGAGAACGTATAACATTCGATAGTGATTTTCAAATTATACATACATCAAATTGAACAACCCGATTAGACAGAACGATTTAAGGTTTAACTTGTGTACAATAGTTATTATGGGAAGTGCTGTATACACCGAATACCGTATCATAACAGCCCGAAGAAATCAACGCTTTCGAACTATTTCTCTTAAGCCCAGGTGTTGAAGATCCTGTACAATTATAGCGAAAACATTGACGTTAAAAAGCAAAAGTTCTAAACACCCAATACTATATCACATACGTTTAAATAAAAATAAATCGACCGATGTGAGAAAATATTTATGTAGGTGGAAAAGCAGATCATCTTCGTCAATTATTTGACAAAATATCGGACGTTTCGCATTCAATTTTGAATGAAATGTGAAAAGTATCACAATCTTGCATTAGGAGTGCGCGATTGTTTGTGTCCGTACTAAGTGCGGGACGTCTTTTAAAATATATTATATCGTCCAAGTTTATACTAACTAATTGATGAAGTTTTTGGAGACTAGGAAAACTTTGTCAGTCAGGAGAATTAATCATCGGTGCTATCGCCTCACAATCTCTGTAATAGAGTAGCGGGGTCTCTTTATCTGCCTAGCTACGCTGGACGTTAGTTGCCTACCTCCATGATCATAGATATTTACTAAAGAAAAGAACTATGTCAACCAACATGTTGAACTGAAAACCATATTACGTTTTGAAAATTGTAGATCAATGAACATCAGGGAAATAGAGTTTAGAGCTGACTTCCCTGTTTCTTCTGTCGCTGACATGTATCCTGGTGAATTCAGGGATTTTATGACAGTAAACAGGATTTATGTCGCCATACTAGATGGAAATACGTGGAAACTGAGAGTGAAACCGCTTGACCAACATGTGCGCTTACACCGCACAATAAAACATATCGTAAAACAATCTTAAACAGACACCCTGTAATTAGCATTGATAAGAGTGTAATAGCATTATCTTTTTAATTATAACGTTATGACAAACTATATAACTATAATGCTAAGACATGATGTAAAGATGTGACACACATTACTCCGTGATATCAGAGATAAAACGAATGTAGGTAAAATCTCTGTTAAAATAACAAATCACAACACACTGTTTACTTAAAATAATATATAATCTTTTCTTTGTTTTGTATCTACAGCATAGAACGTCATAGAGAATTATGAACATAATTTAGATGAACAACATAATCATGGATAGGTACGTACATAGTAAACGGGGTTCTATCACGACAAAACAGAAACTATTTTATGTGGCTGCATTTACTCTGTAAATAAATAGAAATTAATATACAAAATGAATAAAACTGAACCATAAAAATAAATAAATAAAATAAATAAATAAATAAATAAATAAATAAATAAAATAAATAAATAAATAAATAAATAAATAAATAAATAAAAGAATTGACAAAAATGTAAAACTGAAGGAAATTATCAGAACTTCATGTCTTGAAAATACTACAAACGCCATGAAACGGCTTTGTCGGTTACTATAAATATCAGTTCCTTCAAATTTCATTAATTCAGTTTTTAAAGGTTAAAGAAATGAAAATAAATGCTCGTTTGTTAATATCAATGTCATTGAAACATACACCTAGACCGCAATACATTTCATGAAATTTGACCTATCATTATTAATTAGAAACGTGTAATGTTATTCTCCTAGACTCAATGTAAAGAAAATAATTCTACATTTATTTTATCTACGAGAGGTAATATTTTCTTTAATTCCATTGTGAAAATTCTTAGTAAAAATGAATTCAGACAACTTTAAATGTGAATGTTTAAATTATTTTTCTTCAGAAATTTGAAATTATTAAACAGTATATATTCTTTTATTATGGTTATTTTTGCGATTATTTGCGGAAACCCAAAAACTTTTAACCAATTTTAAAAGAAAAAAAAAATCGAGTTGAAAATAAACCGTCTTATTTCAGATAGAACTGTCTATATAGAAATATATGTAAATTTAACTCTGCAATAAAATATGATTTTACAAAGTATTCACCTAATTCATCTTCATTTTAATCACAACACAGAAAATCTGTCTAGAGACACATACAAAATTTATCGGGTCGCAAAGTTTATTTCTTAGGCATACTTCAAAACGCTCTGTCAACAAATCCGTTTACTACATGTAGAGAAACTACAATATATAACGAAGAAACATTCCACAAAATGTATCTCGGTAAAACACTATATACTGTCAACAGTTGAAAAAATCTATTTGATCCGTGGCCCGCAGCCGTTATATAAATATTCAAATTTGAGTAAGTTTTTAAGCATTCGCACTTACTTGTTTTCCACTATTTATACACACATTTGAAAATGAGATCGGTTTCACACGCGCACTGTGTCAATTTCACAACAAAATCACACACACATGAAATGGAGTCGGATGTAGAAAAAATAGTATCCATATCTTTGGTATAAAGCTTTGTCAAGTTTCTTTTTATAAAGATGTGTATGTTTAACACTATATTGCATTATAAACTCGCAGTTGAATGTGCCGCATAAGGTTTATAGTAACTATTGTCCGTCACGGGCATCGGGGAGGACGCCTCCGGCTTCGCCATTGCGGGTAGTGCCATTGGATTGTATGCACCATACGCTGTTTGCATGTCGTACATTTTTAAGTCCATCTTTGCGTGATCGGTAATTAAACTATTTATAGAAAAGGGATGATTAAATGAATGTGTATTGAACTGTCCTGGATTATAACCCTGCGATATGACATCGTGTTGTGGGTGCCTCATAACTGGCGGTAACTCGTGATGTTGGGTAGAGGGTGTTACTGTTGTATGGGGTGTACTGATGGGTATTTCGGGTTTTGTCTCCTGGTTCTCTACCGAATTTTGCACATCCGTGGGAGTCTGAGGTGGTGGTGAGCAGCTGTCTACACTTCCTGGTGATTGAACATCGTCTCCGGCTTCTGATCTATGTGCCTGGCGCATCATTTCTTTTTTCACACATTTAAACCGTTTTTGCCTCCTGAGATAGCATCCGTTTTCGAACATGTTTCCTGAGTCTGGGTGTAGAGTCCAATAGCTCCCTTTACCTGGACGGTCAGGTGTTCTCGGAACTTTCACAAAACAGTCATTGAATGATAGACTGTGGCGAATTGAGTTTTGCCACCTCTGTTGATTTTGTCTATAAAACGGGAACAAGTCCATAATGAATTGATAAATTTCACTCAATGTACACATTTTATTCGCCGATTGTTGAATAGCCATAGTTATGAGCGAGATATAAGAATAGGGTGGTTTAGCATGTGTGTAGCTCCTTCTGTAAGACTTATCACGAGCCCGATTGATCGCTTGGGCCCGATTATAACTGTCCATCCTCATTGGGGACATGGCCCCGCTCATTCCGTTCATTGACATGCTACCCATACTAGCCATACCATTCATAGGGTTCATACTATTCATGGAATTCATACCTGCATGCATGGATCCCGGATGCATTCCCATTGCCGATCCCATTCCGATATTAGTCATCCCTGGTGGTGTCATTGTCTGCATCCCTCCCATGTTAGGAGGGGAGTAACTGTTAGCCATTGCCATAGATCCCATGCCGCCAATTGAGTTCATATTCGGTATAGAAGACATCGGATAACTACTGGTACATGAGGGGTCGTAGGCTCCCTTAGATGTCAGCATGGTGAGATAGTCCCCTGACTGGGGGCAGTCTGTCCCGAGAGGTTTCTCATACATGGCGTTGAGAATTTACTTTGGTATTAAAACACAATTATTAAATATGTGTTAGTGCTGTTGTACACTCCTGATGTCAAAAGAAAATTATCAGCAAACTGAATTGACCCTGGGTAAATATACCTGGGACACTACAAGATTTATAAACGCCCACTTTATGCAAATCTGATGATAAGTACCGCTAACGGATCTCTGTATTGAATTTAGACTCCTCCTCTTTATCGAACCGTTGTAAACGTGACGTCCCCATTCAATCGACGCGCTGTGTCTATCACAACCGTATACAAACAAACCCCTCGACTTGGACCTAAAGCAAATATCATTATGGTTGTATTGAGCGCGAGGTTTTGCCCATTCAAAACTTTTTATACAAACAATTTCTTACTATGGTATGTGTGTTAGAGTATCTGTAGTTTCTGTAGGGGACAGAAATGATTTTTACTTTTATTTCATTTTATTTATTTATTTATTTATGAAATTAAAGGAACTAACATTACGCCACGGAATACAACGTTAAAATAATGTTCACGCTAAAGCAATCTGTGCGGATAGCAGTAATATTATAGACGGTTATATCAATGTTTTCAACATAACATTTATTTATACATGTATATATTTATTCATTCCATGGATATTTAACACAACTCACGTCACATTAGTTAAAACATATTTTATCACTGAAATATGACATACTTAAGTTTACCCTCGCAAATTGTCCGTGTAGGATCGACCCCCCAAACACACGCACGTACATATGTAATTATTATTATTATTATTATTATTAATCAAATTATTCCAGATTATTTTTTAGGCCAACTGGCACACCAGAAATCAACATACATATATTTATAATATTATATACAATAGCATAAATATACATTTACAGAATTATATAGATTGAGAAAATGCACATAAAAAGTTAGTACATGACCACATGCACATATGTATACCATATACAACCACAATAGCTGATTAGTGGTAAGAAATCATTTAAGTTCTAAATTTCATTTTTATTATTATTATTATTATTATTATTATTATTATTATTATTATTTAGTTTATATATACTAATATCACACATCATCAGGAAGATAACCAAATAAAGAAAAGACTAAATATTACATAATGAAAACAAAAACAGGGAGAATAACACTTTTAAAGGATTTAAAAGCGTGATGATTTAAGTATTTATTTACAATAGCGGTTAATACGAATATCACAAATTTGTAATAACACTGACTCTAAATGAGTTTACTGATATTTTGCGATAAGGTCCAGAGCAATAGGTGGCAATCTTTTTACCAAAATATTTGATCTGATCCAATCAATCATTTACTCATACTGATTGGATTTAAAAATCTGACGTATAGCTACTTTACGAGATATAAACCAGCAAATAAATATGTACTGTTTGCACGGCATTTAGAATTTTTATTCCATTTTAAATAGAAATTTATTTGGGGAAGTATATTAAAATGATCGCGAATAATAGCTCTAACACTTTATTAAGACCTCGCAGTAAACAGATACTAGTTGATGCTTTGGTAACAGAATTCTATGTATTGTTGGGCTTTGACGCTAGAAGAAATGTGAAAGTATATAGAGAACATGTAGACATATATAGTGGGAGAGATATTTATTTACAATAAATGTGAAAATAAACAGATTGCAGATTTGTAAACAAGGCTGATAAGATGAATCTATATACAAGTTTTGAGAAGAATGCACATATTATAATAGTATTGTGTGAAAAGGAGGTATAGTCTAAATAAACAACTTTTAGTAAATTAAACATATACAATGTATAAGTAATGGTTAATATAGTATTTACATATAAAGCAAAGTCCAGTGTAGGTACAAATATCTGACGGTTAAAAGTTCAGAGATAGTGTTATGATACCTCAGTGAAATGTTTACATTGATAAAGGATGATAGTTAAACAAAAAAGTATAGCCCAGTCTGTTAGCACATCCAAATTTGAATAAAACTTCAGTGGTTAAGAAATACAACTTGTAGGATGAAAAAAAAAATCCTATTTTTTCCAACCTGTGTGGAACGTGTCATCTGCTATCTATTAAATTGAAAATTTAAAAGTGAAAACAATATTTTAAAAAGAAATAATTTTTATACAAATCCTTATTGTAATCGTTATAATGTTTGGATGGAGCACTTTAAAGATTCTAAAATCAATTAGTCAATATAGCTCTCTCTATATTGTAATATCAATGATATATCTTGGAATACAGCCTTGTTGTGTTAGCGTGATCTGAAGGGCTTTTGTAAAAGTAAAATCCAAAACGGATGCATTTTCATTTTACATGAAGCTTTACATAATGCTGGTTATTGTATATTCCACCGGAATTGTTTCCTTGTTTACGTCATGCTTAGTTCAAGGAAAGTTCACCTCTAAAATTATACTCAGTGTAAAACACCATAAAATTTATTATATTTATAACACCGACAATTCACTAAGTCGCGGCGTTAAACGCGCACCTGTCCAATAGAAACGGTATGGCGAATTAGTACGCGTTTACAACCGTATTCTAATGTCCAAGACGTAGACGAGATAAGGAATAAGAAAAATGACAAGCAAAGCTTAAAATCGGGAAAGTAATGGAAACCAAGGCAACAGTTATAGGAAAATAACACTGTTGTTCTCCTAAGTATACATAATGAAAACTTTTAATTCATACAAAACATTCACGGCTCCATTAAATGATAGCTACCCCACCAAGCGGACTTAGCCCCCCCCCCCCCTCCCGAGTCCGTCACTTTATCCACGTCTTGTAAATCATTAACTAAAGATGCACATATAACAATCCCTTATCCCAAATACTGCCAATCGCTAAGCTATTTGAATTTTCCGAATCCGTACTAACACCTGATTTATTGTCTCCCGAATGGAATCAAATTCTGTATTGTTTCAGGTAAAATACAACTACATTTCAGGTGCATTTATGTAAAGCAGTATAAAATTTGCATTGAACATACAGTACTTGCATACAATGCTGTTTCAAAATATACTTTTTTGTCTTGTAAGTAATATAAGTACTTCATTGTTAATTTATTTACTATCATTAGTCTAAGTCTGATTATTAAAGTCCCACTAAATATTGGATTTACATTATCTGTTGTAGTTTGTAAATATAATATCATATCTTCATTCCGGTTCTTCGTATAACTGATATCTTTATTTTGGATCGATTTCGCTGAAATTTCTGTCGCTGAAAAAAGAAATCGATGACTTTTATCTTCTGATTGATCGAAATTGATGCTAAATTCATCAGTTACTAAGGTACCGATCTCCATCTTCCAGGTGTTGTTTTTTTTATCTAAAATCAGTAAGACCGACGCAGGTAAATTTCCCGTTTCTTGTACAAAATACAACATGTATATTTCAAAGTTTTAAAATGTACAAATTCTTAATATAAAAGCAAAGAAATATATATATAATACCCCACCCTTGCTTTGTATAAGTATGTTCCATTTCTATCTTATCGGCTCATTTGAACTGATCATTCAATTAATAAATTACCTTTCCATTAACCATGTTGTTTAGTTGTTATATACAGAGATCAGATTTACTTTACGTGGGCATGCTTTGGATGACATAATAAACTTTAAACTAAAAAACAAACGCCAAAACGATATTTTTACTGAATTATTATATACATACCTCAAACGTGGGTCATTTTTTTTTATCAGTGAGCGCATGGTCACTGAACTATATTTATAATATATTTTTAATAAAATAAAATTTTTTGCCTTGTCTTATTACTTATTTTCTAATAATATTTATGTACATGATCCGCGTAAAACACAATCTGTATGAGAGAGAGAGAGAGAGAGAGAGAGAGAGAGAGAGAGAGAGAGAGAGAGAGAGAGAGAGAGAGATGAACAAGTCTGTTTTTATTGTTCAATAAACATAATTACAATTTCAATAGTTTATTTTTTTTCCTTCTGAGCAATTTCTTGTATTTTGTTCACCGTTTTATCTTGTCAGTTTCATTAGAGTCGGTAAAAATCGATCTCTAATTACCAGACAGAAACATCAATTACCTTTCTGTCCCACACAGGTGTGGTCCTACACACGATGGCATTGTCAATTTCTTCTATTGATTTGATATGCCAAGGACTACAAAAACTTGTCAATTCCTATAAAAACTGCAAACTTTTATGGCAATTATAAGCCGAAGTGTAAAAAGCAGGTATGCTTCAAATCTCATTGTTAGCGAAAACGGATTTCAATAATATTTTTCATTCGTTTTCTTCTTAATTCACTCTTTCTATCATTCTAAAATTTTATGGTTTTGCGGCCAGGTAATTTCAACTTCTTCCTAGGTTTCATTGTCATACTGAAAGTCATACCATCAATATTTTGACATACTTAGAAGTTGTATTTTTACACGATAATAGATTCAACACCTCGTAGTTTACAACAATTAAAAGGTGAATACTCCCATGAGATGTTTTTATATACTTACAGTCCTATACAAAAACGACAGATTTTATTTTTATTTCATTACTTCATTTAATCTTAAACAATATGGAATTCCGTTTCGGGAAATTATATTTATACGAAAAGTTGATATAAAATGTCGATGTATTTTCGTTCAACTTGGCTATGACTAGGTAAATATGTGCAGGTAAATTCAAAAAGTCTTCGGTTAAAAAATAGTAATCTGAAAATGTATAAAATATTAAAATCCTGCAGTTGTTTTCAAAAGAACCAAACGGCACAATTTGGGGGATTGACCAATTCTACGTAAAAATCTAACTGTCATTCAAAAATTTATTATGATTACTTCCACGTTGATATGTCAAGTTTTTATCGTATCAAATAATTGTAGATCCGCCGTTGTTACGACTGACATTATCGGTGCTTTATTAGTTGTGACATATATCAGCCTCAAGAGTGCTTTCACCGTTTGACATCCATTGTGACGAACATGGATGTATAACGAAGAGGATTTCAAAATTTAGCACATCGGAACACACCACTCATCAAGGTTTTAGGTTTCATTAATACAGGCTTCAAGAGTCTCCGCTAAGTAGGGTAACAAATATGTCAAAATGCTTAGGCGCAGACAAAAGGAAGAAAGCTTTAATTAATTGCTAAAGTGACGTCCAATGATATATATATTAACTCGACTGTAACGCTTAATGGAGCGTTTAAGAATTCTTTGGTGGAATCTCGCGCACCTGGGTATCCAGTAGGTAACAGTAAAGACCATAGATATACAAAAAGTGGTAAATGTGGTAAAACCATCTTAACGTAATAAGTTTTAAACAAATGTAGCTATCATTTACATATGCTTTCAGCGGGTATTAGTGGCTTAAATACCAATAACATAGATATAAAAGTCACCGACAAATAATCCAAATAAATGTTTAGAAAACACGTTGAAGAGAAAACAGAAATTTGTAAATTGTAGTAAAAACAATAACACCAAGTGTGAATAACGCTGTTATTGGACACCTTTACTGTAATTAGAATGTCACCCAGGTAGAAAAGTCAAGGGAATATAATATTCGTGTAGAAAGCCTTTCATCTGCAGTCTTTATATCTGTGACAATCAAGTCCTCTGTGCGCAATATCACAAATCACATTTTACTAATTGAAATTGATTAATGTAAGGTATAAAACTTTTTTTTCAGTCCAAACACCCTACCTTTGCGATGAACTGATAATATTGAGCTTTTACGACCGTAAAATGTTAAAGGTACTTTTTATTTAGTGTTGAACGACATTTCGTGCCATGGAATCATGCGTGATTTTACATCTCAAGCGGCGCTACCATTTACTCAACGTATATGAAGACAAATTAATGATAAGAGAAAAAACCATTCTCGTAAATGAACCGGGAGGCTAAATTTCCCCGGAGAATATCATTCGTTATAATGGTTAAAATTTCTTTTAAGTACAAGCAGACAGTACTGATAAAATAATCATTAAATTAAATGGAAATACCCTTTGAAAGTGGTTTAACCATATACACTAGACGCAAATCCCAGGATAATTCGATCGTTACAAAGATGCAGATTTTAAATCGATGTATTACATTAAATTACTAACTTACTCACCCGTATATTTCGATCTTTGATTTCAGATTGCGTTGCATTACATACAAATGAAATTCAAAAGTAAGTCATTACTCAAATAACATTTCAACAATTAAAGTGGGTGTTGTTGGGTACAAGTGTTTTACTTCTAAACATATTAATTAATTTCTATTTCTTGGAAACAAAACGGGTTTGTTTATTTACTGTTTTCTATGTGAAAGAAACATCTAAAAGACATAAATGAACGAGTTAAATGCGGTTCGCATTTGGAAATTAACAGCTCGTCCCGCCATTGTTATGATCTAGAATTAATTGAGACGCAGTGATTAAATTCTTTTATTTGCATTCAAATTTATATTATTTATTTTACATTTGAGTTGACTGAATTCTTTTTCTCTCCCCATCTCTATCTCTCTCATGCTATCTCAGTCAGGCGTCAAATTGCCAGTTTATATGCAGCTTAAACGAAAGGATTAGCATTATTTATGATTGTGGAAAATTGTTTAATATTTTAAACACGAAAAATCACTAATCTTACTTCATCAAGTCGACAAGAGCAACCCTTTGGCGTCTATAGCTTTTAACGAGTGGTAATACACTCTGCTGATAGTTTGCAAACATGAATCTAATGATAAGCAAACAGGGAGGTAAACAGAACTTACAAAACAACGCAAACAATGTACGCCACCCTCGCTGATTCAGACGTGTATTGGAACAGCACTCTACAGATCAATAAAGCGACACCTATACAGCAAGCTTTGACCGATTTGAGATTTCAATTTTAATCCATTCGCACTCCTCTTTATTTATCTATTTCTACGCTTTCATTGCATAGTCAACAGCTTTCAAATGATAAAAAGTCATTTGGTTTAAGATAATAAATAAAGATAGATAAATAAACAGAGATTTAATGAAATAACGAATTTTAACATTTTTCTTCACTTTTTCAAAATCCAGTAAAAAAGTCGTTTGGAGGGAGTTGAATACAATATACTTCCGTTTGACCATTTACACGTGGATTCGTACCATTCTTACGTAGAAAAGTATGTAAATCATCTTCGTTCTTATATTCTTCATATAAATCAGGTATTTAACGTTATTCTTTCGACTCATGATATAAAAAACAACAACTAATGAGGTAAATATCATTTAGATACCTAATATACCATACATACTTTAATAAATAACAATACACATTTAAATGCTCTACGGGGATATATATATATATATATATATATATATATATATATATATATATATATATATATATATATATATATATATAATAACAAACTTTTAATATAATATTTTTCAAAATTCAGTGACATTGATAATGTAACTATCAGATTGTTTCATAAATAGAACTTGTCGATTATATCAGACATAATATGTCTGATTATATAGCATGAAAATCAAATTACAATCGTTTCGCTGATATTGTAGTATAAAGGTACATGCCTATTTTTATATCGGTTAAAAGTTAGTAACTGGTAGTATTATGTAGCGATTTATAAACCTTTTGATTGTTAACTTTACATATCGCTGCATTAATGATGAAGAATCTTGAATTGTAATTTTGTCTTCCTTTCACACCAACGGTTCTTAAAATCAAATTTCATCTTTGTTGAAACTTGCTGGAATTACAAAAATGTTACGAGCTTACATATTTAATCGTGAACTTTTATAAACGTTCTGTACGAGTGTTTTAGATTTCAATTGGAATCGCATTATCTCATTTGCAACAACTACAATCTCAGAATTGGGACTTCATACCACCCAAAGTGGTTTTGCACTTGAAATGGATAAATAAATCCAAAAAATTAAGACTTTTTCAAGTATCTATTTTATTTAACACCTGGACAAGGAAAAGTTATGTATAAAATCGCATCGTAACCAACATATTTAACGCGAAGACTGAAGATTTTCTCGTGTGCTCTCTCTCAGAGACTTCGTTCCTATCCGGGCATCGATTGTAGCCTAGGAGACGGAAGCACGAGATTTACCGGAAGTGTCCACACCTGTGGCAATTTTAAATAGAGTGTTTACTACGAATCGACAATGACAAATAACATTTCAAGCAAAATTAGTGGAATGTAATCTAAGCATTCTCATGATTCTATACATTTCAAAAGAAATTCCTCACTTGGACGTAAACGCGAGAAATTAAAACCTGAATAGATATGATTAAACGGAATAAAAACTGGTCATATCTTTACATGTATATGTTTCTTGCTTTCATAGTAATCTAGAATAATTCGTAGGAAAAAAAATCATATCAACTGTAAGTAAAAGTCATTCCCTATTGTTAATGTGAATATTCTGCTAGTTACACTTACAAGCCATCCGTATCGGTCCACATATGCATCCATCTTTAAATGGAAAATATATTGATTCTATTCCTAAAAAGCGAATGACATGGTTGTTTTCCATGTAGATAAAATTAAGATATAAAACAACGAACTTGAATAGTTGACGGGTCTTTGTTTCCGCTAACTGGAATATTGCGCGGTGAATTGTTCTGCCTTTTGTTCAGGCCTTATCTTTTATTACAGTATGCTAATCAGTTGTTGCTTCCCCTTAAATCTACAATCATAGTAGTAAAATATTCATATCTCCACGTTTCTGTCCTGTTCATCTATCCATCTGCTTAATTCTAAGCACGATAATTTCATTACATAACTACGTTTATGTACGACTCTGTTTATTATTTTTCCTCTTCCTTCTGTTTTTTCGTTGTATTCTCTTCATATTTAACTCTGCAGTCTACTCACAATATGGTTGACTTTGTCTACAAATTTAGCTTACTAAAACACCTGGGAAAAGAATTTACATAAGCTCTAAGCTTTTTTTCTGATCCCTTTTTTGTCATATGCATTGTTACTGTATTGATGTTATATGTATGTATATTTGACATAAATAAAATACATGTATGTTGTTGCTGAGGTCGATCTAAACGTAACATCATCAACATTTTCACTAGTCCTGCAGGGCAAGAAGACTGCAAATCTATTTTGTCTAAATGCAAATAATGTCGCTAGTGTGAATTTTTAATGCAACTCACATTTAGTTGTTGTATAATAACATCTATTAAGCCTGTTGAAAAACTTGATTTACTTACACTTGATGTAAGTTGATATTAAGTTCATATAATTGAGAGTGTTATCGAAAAAAAAACTTTAGATATTAGATATGTTTTTCCCGTCGAAATTAGTAACGGTGTATGACATTTTATTCTGGTAGTTTCAAATTTTGCTGTTGGACAAGTGCTTATTGACTTTCACCCGTCCGACAGCAAAATGGACTATCAGACAATTGTATCAGTGTCGTTATGACGCCGTATGAAAGCCGTTGTTTATCTATTGGGTATCTATTCTTTGATTCCTCTGCAACACTTGTGACAATGCAGCGTAAAGTGACGTTGTGTAACACACAAGATTCACCGAGTAAAAAAATATGCGTAGAGCGATTCTCTCAACGCTTTCTTTGAATTGCAAACGTTCGAAAACTTAAACTGACGATCCATTACACATTGACACAGAAATAACGTAAAAATGATTGAAATTTGTTTTCGGTCCTTGCACTCCTAAACAATCTCTGCCAACGTTTAAAAAGAAGTCCCAAAAGACGTGGTCATGTAACCCACATAATGTATATAAAACCAAATTACATAAAGTAAGGAAACTTTTCGCAAAAATATAGTCCCTAAATTCATATCAATTTTTCAAAAGTAATTTCACCTTAGACAGTATTTTTTTTCTATGTCAGCACTAAAATATATACAAAAAAGACCGATGCTTTATAAAGAGCAAAATCTTAAGTAGATTTATATATTTTTCCATAAACTGGCAAAATTCAAGATGTTGACAAAGATTGTTGAGAAGTGCCAGGACCGACAACTCTGTGTAAGCAACTAGCATAATTCTCTATTTCTGTAAATTGTTTTTCATGTCATTGACAATTGATTACTAAAATTGTATTGAATGATACTGGGGAAGAAGTTGAATTTTTAATCACAGACGATACTGAATTTGTTAGAGCTTGAGGCCGATTCTTTTGGTTATTTTCAATAAGATTTGATGAACGAAACTATCGTGTTCTCACTTTTTTATTTACCGAGGGTTTTACCAAAAAGTGAGAAAAAAACCCTGATAAATCAAAAAGTGAGAACGTGATTAGATGACAGCTTGTCACCCAGATCAAAAGGAAGATACAATACATTGTTATTCTACTTTCATTTCTCAATCGTATAAGAAACACCTGCTGATCTTTCATGTAGGTCTAGATGTTTTGTTGTGTTTTCTCTGACTGTGTTCGGTGTATGCTCAAGCAGAACAACAAATCACTTTATAATAGAATCCAATACACTCCTGAAACTACGTATATCTAGTCTTATGCTCCGAGCTAGATCGACATTACGTAGGCTTCCGTTCTGATAAAAACAATGTGTTTATTTTTCTTGTAATATATAGATTGAGGTTATCGCCAAAGGCCGACGGGATGTAATATTTCCGCGCTCAAAAACAACACTTTTCCTTATTTAATTCCGATTTATCAAACAGTTGAAGATTAAGCTTTTATTTTGGTTCACGGAAATCTGTTATAAGTACTTTAAAAATCATCTCTAGTCGAAGATAATCCAATAGGACAACCGTGTCCGTCTCACCTGTGTGGGATAGCCAGAACACACACGCATAGAATTCTGTATTTTATCTTGTTGTTGGCACTATGTATTGGACTGTAGAATATGAGTCCAGTCAGAGAACCACACGCTAAATAAATAAACGAATAAACAAATAAACGAATAAATAAATAAACCAACAAATAAATAAATAAGTGAAATGAATTAATGAACTGGATAAATATAAAACTGGATATGCAATTACATAAAGTATACCGGTATCTATCCTTATAAAAGTCATATATATTGTGCTGTTCAGATGTAGCACAATCAGCGAGAAATGGAGTCTGTATTATTGCATACCATTTTAGACAGAATATAATTGACCCCATCAATCGTCGAACATACCTGAATGAGTAAAACGCTATGGAATAACTGTTTATCATTATTATACTTTGTACTTATAGCGGCATTGTAGATTCCTGAGGTATAGTCCCACGCCCACCCACCAGTTAGACCCGGGGTAAATCCCCATGAGAAATGTGCAGTGCACTAGTATATCAGGATTTCAATATTACACGTTTCCAGTACCGTGTGTATCCAAGGGGGTGGGGTGGAGTGGTTCCAGGAAAAGTTCGGGACCTATTTCTGTTTTACATACAATAGTTATGTTGACTCGGACTTTCTAGATACTCAACGACGACCAAGCAAGCACTGCGGTATGGGTGAAAAGGAAATAGAATATGAGAAAATTGTTCTTTCGTAGATTGTTGGGGTGTAAGGTTATTTATTTTTGCCAAAACTTCAGTTTTTGACAATCACTTGTTGAATTCAACATACATGTACTTGTATTGACAATACAAATACATATGTAAACAAAACCTACAATCCGGCATTTTCTTCATAGGTTTATAAAGTTTACATTTCCGCCATTAAAGCGCTGTCGCCACCATATGTGGCTTCGTGATTAATCCAATAAAATTATTGATAATCTCTGAAAAATACTAATCCCAAACTAAAGAGAAAAGTGTGATACGTGTAGCATTTATTATCGAGGTCCGTCTTAATTAATATAACATTGATCGAACCAAAACGAACATTTGTAATTAGTTAGGTAATAACCGTATTGACACAGGGGTTCTGTTCTTGGGATGTTTCCCTTTTTTAGCCGAGGCGGTTTTGCCCCAAGATCATTATTATTGAGAGAGGTGGGGGTTCAACTTTTTTTTTGGGGGGGGGGTGCAAGAATCAATATTAGCTTCAATATAGGGATTCCCGATGGCCAACACGTATGCCATGTTGTCGGTTCTGAATTTACTGGGTGGCACCTACCCAGTAAGTTCAAAATTTACAACATGACACGAACACACTATAAGGAAGGAAATAGGAGGCAAGTGTATGATAAATAGTTCATTTTTAGAAAAATAACAGGAAAATGAAATAAAGGTGAACTACCTAGTTCCAAAATAGAACATGAATAATTTAAAACTACATTAAAATCGATAATTCCGAGAATTTTTCGTCAGTTAAATTTAATGAATAAATTATATGATAAGGATCAGAATTCATGTTTAACCCCCAGAATTTGAGATTAGCATCAATTTTAGTCCAAATGTATGGCATGTTACGTACATGCACAAATACGCTTGGAAATTATAAGAAAATTTCAAATTTTCAGCGAAAATAAAATTGTCTAATATATGTAAAAGTAATGGTAAAATTGTTATTAAAACAGTTTCTTTATATTCAAATTCTCACAATGGAACAGAAATGTGATAGTCACATTAAACTCGTCGGAAAGTTTGAAAATGATCTTCAATATAAAAATAACTTGCTCACAGATTTACTTAATAAAATAACTCTCTCTCTCTCTCTCTCTCTCTCTCTCTCTCTCTCTCTCTCTCTCTCTCTCTCTCTCTCTCTCTCTCTCTCTCTCTGATGTTTTGACATCTCGTTGAGATTTAATTCTGTTAAATAACAATTATTTACTTTTTATTGTACACTTAAAAGAGTCAAAACTGACAGTAAAAGATTCACAAACATAAAGTTGTCGATTGACTTCTTTATATCTATACCTATTAAGCCGCTTATATCCTTGACATGCCCTGAGGGGAGATAAGGACCGTTTTCTCCATTGTGGGGGCCGCTTAGAAAGGTGGCAAAAATTTTACCTATCGTTTACACAAAGGTGAAAGTGATGAGTATATTCTCACTTACGCATTATCTATTGTATTTAGATGATGTACATGCCACGCGTTTCATCGAATAATAGTCGCGGATATATGTAATAAGATGTACAATAAAGACCATCAATTTCTTTTATTTCATACAATAACAAGTCAATATTTAACTGTCCCGATGACACTTCAGGAAATTGTTTTTGATTTGGCACGGGAAGAGTTCTGTGAAGCTTCTGTTAGGAGATATGTTTCCTGTTTATTTTAAATATTTACTTTCTATTAACGGGATCAGAGAGAGAGAGAGAGATTGAGAGAGAGATTGAGAGAGAGAGAGTTATACACACACAATATATATAATATATATATATATATATATATATATATATATATATATATATATATATATATATATATATATATATATATATATATTCTGGTGGACTTAGAGGGGGCGTGGGGGGCGCACGCCCCCTGAATTTGCCTTTATTTCTTTTTTGAATAGAAAATATTAAAAAAAAGTTTTCGTGTCTGGAAGCCAGAAAATGGCCTTTCAGAGATTTTATAATCAAAAAAATTTCTAGAATGAATCCATAAAAAGACTTCCCAGATCTTTTAGAATTAAAAAAGAAAAATTCTGGACCCCACTTGAAATGCTCTTGTAACATTTGTGTTCGTTGAAAATCGAGTTTTTTTTTTAAATAATAAGTCTGTCAATTTAATGCATTATTTTGGATAAAAACTAGTGGCAATGTGAAAATTAACTTTCTTTGCATTTCTGAGGAATGCCCTGGACAACAGGGCAAACTTAGTCCTATAACATTGAACATCAGGTGGCAATATTTACATTTTCTATTTTCTTTCTCATTTATTTTGTTATATACTATGTTTATTTAATATTTTTACTATCAAACTGCCGCATTTCAAGAAAATTTAAAAATGCAAATATCAGCATAAAAAATTGAAACGATGTGAAGGACTAGCGGGAAAAGGTTTTATGTCTGGAAGCTATAAAATACCTCATCGGGCTTCCAATTAATTGGATTATTCAAAATTTTATTTCTTCAACTTACTCCCGAACCCCTCGTTATCACCATATTCCACTTCAGTTTCAGGTTAAATTTACCTATCAATGATTTTTTTAAGGATAAAGAGGTCATAATTCAGTGTCTGGAGACTATTACTTATTAGGCTGAAATTCTGTCCAAATTTTAGGTTACCTTTTTGGTAAATCAACCTTCTTTTGAGAAGGAAAATATGTGTGATTTATCAGCGGAATTTAGGCGTATTTTCCGTTTGGAAGCAGGGAAATGCGTCTACGGACTTACAAATTCCAAGTGTTTACTGAAAGATGTTTAAAACCCGATCTATTACGATCCAACATTTAGTATTATGTGTTTTTACGATTTTATCGGTTGATATACATACATAAATGTTATACAAACACAAATGCGTTGGAAAGTGATTCCAATAACATATAATAACATGTTTCAAATACATGTACTGTCATAAGTACATTACCAGAGTAATATTGAAAAACATGATAGATTATGCAAAACAACAATATTATGTTTGAAATACATATGCATATAACTTATTACATATTACATAGGCGTCGGAAGCAAATTGAAAGTGGGGAGGCTAAACCAACTTAAAAGACACACACGCCAGAAGTGGGGGGGGGGCTAAACCAACTTAAAACACACACACGACAGAAACGTCTTGGGGGCTAAGCCCCAATTTTCAACACCTATGCCTATCTTTGCAAAAAAGTGGGGGGGCTAAGCCCCCCCTAGCCCCCCGGCTCCGACGCCTATGTATTATATTATACTGCATTACCGAAATATAGTAATGTCATCTACTTGCATTTCTTTAAAGTCGTAAGTACCAATAATATATTGTACCGTACAATGACATTTGTAAGCAGTATATCTGACATGAAATACAATAATTCTTTGGTAAATAAAAATATATATTAGATGATATAGTAAAATATTACTTTAACTTTATTAAAGCGTTTACGTTTGTAGTAAATTATGTCTTATATAAACAATGTCGTATATTCATTTTCCAGTCTTGACAAACCGAAAACGAGCACCCGACCACATTTTGGCAAATTGAAAATTGTGTAGTGACCAGGAAAAGATTCAGGCGCAGAGAAAAATAGGTGTAAAACCTTTGATTTTTATGTAAAATGCCGGAAAATAAATAATGAATTTTCCAGAAATTTTCGCGCCTCACTCCGCTCGGCGACGATATTCTACTTTTACGACCCTTGAAGCATGGGAACTTCTAGTTTGATCGTGTCTAGAAAGCTTCCAAATTTCGTAATTACTGCATTGGCGTCGGAAGCAAATTGAAAGTGCGGGGGGGGGGGGGGGGGGCTAAACCAACTTAAAACACACACACGCCAGAAACGTCTGGGGGCTAAGCCCCAATTTTCAACACCTATGTCTATCTTTGCCAAAAAAGTGGTGGGGGAGGGGCTAAGCCCCCTAGCCCCCCCGGTTCCGACGCCTATGTACTGTATGTATATATATACATATATATTAATAACTTCGGTTCCCTATAATCTCAAATGAATTATTGCTTCATAATTTATCCAACAATTTGTTAAACAAAAAATGTTCAATAAGGCTTGTATTATAACAGTCTAGTATAATTCTGTTACCCTCACCACGCCCCTGAAAAAATTCTCGATCCGCATCCTAGGGCACTGTGAAGATTAAAAGCACGTCCCTCTAACCTAAAATTCTGCATCCGCCTATGATATATATATATATATATATATATATATATATATATATATATATATATATATATTTAGGGGGAATATGGAAATGCACAATCTATCAGATTATATGCTTATGTATTCATCTAGAATTTAACATCGTTTATTAACCATGCTGCACTGTAAATGAAAAAAATAATCATAGCTTTTCTAACATTAATAGATTAGAAATGTGTACTCTAGATAAAATAAATATAACACCAGTTTTTGCACCTTTATTCAAAAGCTTACCTTGTACATATAAAAAAAACCCGGGAATATGAATAATGTAAATAAATGCTCAGAATATTTACATATTGACAGTACACCTTAAACTGCACACAAATTGAAAAATCTACACATCATGAGATAAATATGCAACCCGTGATAGTTGTATAGTTCCTTACTCGTAAAATTAACTCTGCAGTTCTAAATAGAAATAGGAATTTCCCTTTAAGTTATAGAAATGTTCAAAACGTTATTGGCACAATACACAAAAGACATTTTCAGCTTACTGCCAGATACTTAATTTTTGCCTAATTTAACACCTGAGTTGTGAGTGTATTATATTTCAGACATTATAATAATATGTATTCTTATGTTTCCGTCTATATATTGGTATGTTGATACAGTGATAACTGAACCGTCATGAAAATCTGTAATGAAAAGAGTCAGGCAGTGCTAGATGCTTGCTTACTACCCGGTTTTGCATTCATTATACTGTAGCCTATTTAGTAGATAAATTGATGTATACCCGAGTCACTCCGTGTCGGGTATTTTGTATGAGAATAGAAAATTAACACGTGTGGTTTTATCAATGCCTTATCACTTCAAAATTCATAATTATGATAATTCTAACTTCGTAACTATGATAGAAATATTAAATTGTTCTTGGAACGTTCTTTGATTGTTTGTAGAATTCCTTCGCGCAGTTTCCCCCCAGAAAATAGAAAATGGGTTTGCTAAGTATACCCCTTGATGTTCCGTTAAAAAAATACCCGTCAAGAAAAATAAATAATTTTGAAAATAATTATGAAAAAACCAAACTCTGAGAGCCAAACAACGTCAATGCAAGACTCCCATTGAATGCCATTCCTCATCAGTTCCCCACTTACTACAAATAAAGATTACCATTTCGATTCGATTTTAAAGTGTCAGGCTTTTTCAAAAATACACGTTGATATTTCGTTTTTACAGGAAAATCTACAGGAAAGAATTAATTCGTGGTATTTATATCTTGGTAAAATACTTTACAAGACGGAAATTATCCTCATATAGTGCTGGTAGTCTGTGGGAACAAATAAACTGGAGGTATCATTGACCTTCACACGAAACTTCGAAACTGATTTGATGGAAAAGTTTTTTTTTCAGTGCACTTTTCAATCCAGTAACAAACGTAGAGCAAATATTTTGAACTTTACACCCTTTCAAATAAATGAATAGAATAGATAAATAAGTAAGAATGAACAAAGAGATATGCCCACTTTTACAGTTGTGTATTGTCATCTAAAATAAACGAGTTACTTTTTAAAATTCCACCATCGCCAGGTGCAGATGGGTACATCTTCATCCCAAATAGATGACGAAGAAGGGAGTCATGTGTCGGTTGTATCTACAACCACCCGTCCGTCAGACCGAGCAGGTAATTTTTTAGTTAATGTTTTCTAATCGTTCAGCATTGGTTTGATGGGTATGAGACATGTATTGATTCATCGATACTCCCAATGCTTGGATTTTTTGTTTTCACAGACAAGAAGAAAACACGTTAAGTGTTGTAAATATATTTTTACCTTCCATATACAGTTTTATATACAACGGGAATTGTCTCGAGAGCATGGCATACTATTTTGGGTGCACCATACCGTACATGTTCTAAGTATGTTGCGGTCCATGATGTGTTGAGTAAATAAAAAGTCACTTCATTCATTCAAAATAAGAGAGAGCGTCGTGACTCTGCGGTAGAGTGCTCGATTCGCAACCGGAGGGTTGCGGGTTCATGCTTCGGCGTTGGTGATTGACTTTTCATGTCCTTGGGATGAGACAGAGAAACCGAGGTCATGTGTTGAAGTAGGTGTCGGCACGTTAACGAACCCTCTCTGCTCAATGGCGGAAAGTGCCGAGCATGAGCCAAAATTTAAAACCCTTCACCGGCTTTTGGTGACGTCTCCATATGAAAGAAATATTCTTGAGTGGGACGTTAAACAACAATACAACAACAACATTCAAGATAAAATGATACCCTTGTGCTCAAAAACATTCTACCAAGGACAACTAAATGGTAAATGCTGTGAGTCCAATACATTCTGGTGAACACTAAATCTTTCATAACAGCATGGACATTGGAACTGCGACATTAGTACAACTCGCATATAAAAATCCACATCGGCTTTTGTCCATAGAAGACAGGATGAGCAATTTAAGTCGGATACTATAACAGAGAAATATGTTGTCAATATCGTCAATACAAACTTTGGATTTTCAAGATGCATATTTTAAAGGGTTGTAATTCTTATAGTATTGCTTTTTACCATTATCTATTCGATACATTTTTCTTAATGTGTTGTGGTGTAATAAGACATTGGATACCCGTAAAGAGTGAATGTGTGCCCATATTTTATATTTCTGTCCAAATTAGACAGACGAGTTTTGGCCCTGTTGCTCTGTACCTTTCGCTATGTCTCGTTCTTGAGACAGAATTTGTCAGTCCATGGTCAAAATGTTCTGAGAAAAAAGTGAAAAAATACCAATTTATAATTGAAGCTGAAGTCCATTAGAACACGAAAAATTAGATGTGAAATGGTACACGAAGTAAAATTGCGAATCCCAAACGGGATAAGACCAGGTGTCCAGAAGAAGTCAGCTTCCTCTGCTGGCATGCAACACCCATCGCAAATGTTCCATGGAAACCTTTCTAGTACGGGTAAATTCGGTGAAAAGGTCAAGTTTGGTGAAGAGGTCAAGTTCATGAAAAGCACGATTGGCCTAAAGGGAGTGACTGTCTGTGGCCATGCTCAAGAATACTATCTAATATTATTGAGAGGGGGAGTTCATAATCTTTAACAAGATCCCCGTATCGACCATAATATTTCTTAAGCGACAATTTCAAGCGTTCAACAACGTTACCGTGTGTAAGTAGTTTATTGGCGATTCGTTTCGCTCTCAGAATAAAACATTCATAAGAAGAGCATGCCCTAGCATAACGTATAAGTTGTGAAGTGAAAACGCCATGTACAGGAGAAGATGGAATATTACTACTACTTAGAAATGGGAAGTTCGTGATATGAAAATTGAAATTGTGGCGTTTGTCATAAAGGGAGGTGTGAAGTTGACCGTCCTTTCCAATCGACGGGAGTAAATCTAGGTAAGAAGCAGATGTGTTGCTCTCTGTCGTCTCATTGATATCTAGCTGAACAGGATATATCTGGAGGTAATTCTGAAATTCTGAATTATTTATAGAAAAGACGACTGTATAAATTAATATGAATACAAAAAGATGTGAGCCAAAAGAGGTGCACAATTGGTACCCGTTGGAATGCCGACAATCTGTTGGAAAACTTTTCCTGCAAAAACGACGAGTATGTTGTCCAACACAAACCCCAGCATCTTGATAATATCGTTCTCAGTGTACTTATTATTAGAATCTGTGTGTTCCTTCACAGAGTAAGGTTCCTCATGACCTAACACTAAATATTTATACCCATTTTTGTATACAAAGGAATTTTTTATAATAGATGTTAACTTGTTTTTAATGAAGAATTGTTGTGTAAAGGGTCGAAAAATTAAAATACTTGATGCTTGTAATATGTTTGAAATTTGGAGACTTTAAATGTTCCAATAATTCTTTCGAACTCTTTAGGATCCACATCTGATTGACTCCGCTTCTTGAGTAGGCCGTTGTACAGTACTTCTGAAAACCTTGTTTAATATGTGTAAGAAGTTTGGTGAGTAAACAAGATAAAGGCTTGGTGGAACACTTCGATGACCCTGCAATGAATCAGTGTTTATAGGTATTTTTGTGCATCTTTGGAATCCAATAAATGTATGGGAATTCAAGCTCCGCGTCACCAATTGGTATTCCAAATGCTGTGAGAACGGATTTATGATTATCTAATACTTCAGAGGTAGAGAAATCGGTAAGAGTGTATGTAGGGTCTCCAGGAAGTGTGCTCTGTCCAAGTTAGTCTTGTAGAATGCTGAAGTAGTATCACCTGCAGACAAATGTGAAGTTGTTAGATGCTTTGTCAGCAGAGACGATGATACAATTTTCGTGGAGGCGGGAAAGTTATCTGACAACATCAGGGTCACGAAAAACTGAATTGTGTTTTGTGTTGATAGAGTGTTTAAGTCGTCGAATTCTTCGTTTAAGAACATAACCGATCGACTTAATCCACTCTGAAAGAGTATCAAGTTTTACATCTTCTTTCTTAGCAGAAAGTATGGTGTACTCCTCACATGCGTCCATAATAATTTCAAAATTTTGGCGCCATGTAAACGAGACAGGTTCCCTATATTTTGGGCCTTTGCATAAAAGATCTCTCAGTTTTTTGTTACGTTCAATGTTGAGATCACCTGTCACAACATGGCCACATGGCGTGTACATGAACTCAGATGTAGAACAGGTACAAGGTGGAAGGTTCTGGGGAAAGCTGGGTAAATTGAATTGCTGCAGACTAGCATTGTAATTGAATATTTTAGAGGCAACTGAAAGCGTATAGCTATAGGAAATACATAGTGAATCTTTGTATTGGAAGTATGGAGGGATCTTACTTTGGACGGATTTCTGGTTCAAAATATTGCTTATATTCAAAGCGTCAATGTACTTATTGTCAAATTTGACCTTGAGGAACGGGCGATTACTCGTTTCTTTATGTCATTAGTCCTGACAGCTTTAAATAATCTGTTGTATGAAATGTCCAAAATGATACCATGAAGTCGATACTCTAGAGAACCAGCATCAGTAAAACATACTGTCATCGTAGATTTGTACAAGTCATGTAATGTCTATATAATCTCATAATGTCTATATAATCCCATGATTCTTAATTATTGCTTCCAATTGACCATGACGTCAGATATGGACCTAGAATTTCGTACTTAAACTTCACGATCTACACTGAAATGGCCTATTTATGTAACACGCTCTATACTTAAATTTCGTAACTAAGAACAACGTTCTTTACTAACATTGACCATCTACGAACCATGTTTTATACTTACATTGAATATCTTAGAACCACAATCTATAATAACATTGCCTATCTAAGAAATATTTATTATACTAAAACTATCTATCTAAGCTCCAGGCTCTGTAATTAAATTTCCTACGTAAGCCCCACGCTCTACACTAAAATTGCCTGTCAATGGAACACGCTCTATGCTACGCAACATGCATGTAATATACTTTTTGTATGCGTTTTATATTTCTTGTCCTTTGCTTCCTTGTCATCTTATGTTTCAGAGATCTTACGTGTCATGAAAAAGTTACAGTGTGCTGACGATTTCTGTCCGCAAGATATTAAAAGCAATCAGGTAACGATTATATCATTTAAATTTTATATTTTATGTCATTTGATTTAAGACAAATTCATTTCTGTTATTTGTTGGAAATCTTACATGTGTGTCAAGATAATGTTACGTGAACTGGAGTATTCCGTGCTAAAAATATTATACAATGTTTAAATAGGGTACATTTGTGTTATCTAATCTACGAGTCGCAGATTCAATATCATATCAAGAAAAAAGCTGTGAAGATTTCTCGTCGACTATTCAATACTTTTGCACTCTGTCTATGAATAAATTTTAATGGATTTATTAAATGTTGTGTTGAGCATTTCAATGGAAGTATGTAATTTGTTGTGTGCAAAAGCTGAAATGAAATACATATACATGAAAACAGTGTCAGTTTCCAACTAGCGTGGTAAGCCCAGCAACCAAGAATATATTCTGTGAAATATCTGAATATATCAAACACTCGTAGAGGTTAATTACGACGATGCGTACAATGTTTTTGGGATTGACAGAGTTCTGGGTCCCAAATTGCCCGATGATGTGCTCCAAACTGCAGACGTAAATTGATCACGTGTACCTCTTAACTAAAGATATTATTGTCTGACAAAATTTGTGCAATTTCAGTTAAAACTTTGACACTTTTATGATTTTAAATTGTGTAGATTTAACTAGATTACACTGTATATGTTTCAATTGTATATGACTGAGTTAATTAATATATTGACTGTATACATAGTATCTGTCATTAGTTTCTACTGTCCCCCGGGATACTTGTCGGGTAGTAATTCTTTATGGATGTTAGACAAAAAGAGTAATGAACTTGGAAATTCGAATATCTATTGGCACTTCTACATTATACTTTTTAGGTTTATGTCGGGTTAATGTTGACCAAGTCCATGGAAGGCGAGGCAGACCCGACATATACCCGTGAACGGTCAGTAATAAACTTAATTATTATTTCCTCGAGGATCATATTATCATTTAGAATTATTATGTTTTCAATTACCACTACACACAGAACTGTATATCGGTTCACCCGCCATTACCATGTATTTTTGCTATAAAACCAAGGGAGGAAGTCACGTGATTCTTAATACCCAATGACATGGCGACATTTCAGTCCGAGGCAAAATAATAATTCCGAGGCAAAACAATAATTCATGTGCAATGTTCTTTAACATCCCAACACCATGTGCTTTAGAACAATGTACAAGATTAGGACACCGTAGATACCGAGTACTTGAAATGTCAATCATAAATATATTATATCTCATATCAGATACTGACGATGATCTATTTCCCCAAATCATATTGTCGTGTTCTTCTGCACCTCATATACAATTCAAGCTCCAGAATTTGTCTGTATTATGAGGCAACCAGTCTATGCTAAACAGAAATAACATTTAATATTTATTTAGCAATCTCTGAATCTTTAAAAATCTTCTCAAAGGGACATTAGCTGTGTTTTGTTCAAAAACATGTTTTTCCTTTTTTTAATACTTAGATTGATATAAAATAACAAAAAATAGATATACACAGGCATAAAATTCTTAAATTCCTATATATTTTGTGAAATTGCTTGAGAACCCTAAGTCTGGCACTTTTTCATTTGTAATTGATTAACTCAACCTTACTATTAGTATATTATTTGTTATTGTACAAGTAGAAACACTAAAAGTAGGGAAAATATCGAAATAATTTTGGGGGCAAACACAATTAATGCTCCTTTAAATGTTTTACCATGCCCGGTCTTTGATGATATATTTTCAATTACAATTTTAGGCGATTTTGAAAAGTTATGATATTTCCATTGATTATTAAGAAAAATGAGTATTGAAAATTATATATGAATTATGAATTCAACCGCAATTCCTCTGTCATGTTGTAAATTTTGTACTTACACCCCACCCAGTAAATTCAAAATTTACTATATGACACCTCTATGAATCACGAAAAATTGAAACGTTAATGCCTATAATGATGCTTCATACTGAATCTTTGGAACTTCTACACAGGGAGTCAATAATCTTAGGTAAAATTATACATGAGAAATATAAGGGATTTCCTAAACACATGTAATCAGGAGAAAAAAGGAGGCGAAAGGTCGGGGAAAACGAGAGGAGGTCTATTAGTAGACTACGTTGTGTTTGTTTATGCAATTATTATTTTTTTAATTTTGAAAATTACCTCGCATTGTGTTGGTGTATTTCGAAATGTATAAATATATAAAAACCTCAGTTTGTTTGTTTGTTTGTTTGTTATTGTTGTTTAACGTCCCACTCGAGAATATTTCACTCATATGGAGACGTCACCAAATGCCGGTGAAGGGCTTCAAATTTTGGCCTATGCTCGGCACTTACGGGCATTGAGCAGTAGGGTTCTTTAACGTGCCAACACCTACTGTGACACGGGACCTCCAGCTTTTTACTGTCTCATCCGAAAGACAGGAAACCAACCTGTCGCCGGCGGGACTCGAACTCACGACCTTACGATCCAGAGTCGAGCGCGCTACCGACTGAGCCAGGCCGGCTCATAAAAACCTCAGATACCAAAGCATAAACCAATAGAATGTCCAGGACATAGATACAAATCCGGTAAAAATGGACAAACACGGACCTCTGGAAACCAAGAGGTGGGATCAGGTGCCATGGAGGAGTAAACATCCCCTGTCGACCGGTCACACCCGCCGTGAGTCCACAGTCAAGTCCAGTGAAACACGTGAAGAGTGTATCCTCGTCACAATTGGTACAGACGTCTCAACAACCGCCAACGAAAACGCAACTCAACATTTCACTTAGTGAAACAGAGTAGTCGCAAACAAGACTATTATACCGACCGTAAAACTTGCGGAACGTTGACATTAAACGCGGTTTTCGATATCCCTGTGTCAATGATTTGTCAGTGAGTAGTTTACCTCTGTATATGAAATCTTCATATGTTGTGCACGCCCTGGCATATCGGATCATTTGTGAAATATAAACTCCATATGCGGGTGACTGAGGGATATCACTACTTAAATGTGGAAAATTTACGATGGGAAAGCCGAAATCGTCGCGTTTATAGTATAGCTTCGTTGCTAATTTCCCGTCTGTGTTTATATTAAGTAAAATGTCTAAGTATGAAGCGTGTGTGCTTGATTCTGTTGTATCTTTAATTTCTAGTTTCTAGTTTCTAGTAAACTAAAACGTGAAAAATATGAAAAAATATTAATATTCTTTACAATTAAAACAAAACTACACTTGGCAATAGAGGATTCTGTTTTACCTTTAGTATATGTTCTACTTTGTTTAGAACATTTGGCACGATAAGTTCAAAATATTAGAAACACCGCATTGTTTACCTGATTGAAATTATACATTTCATACATTTCTTGAAAAATATTAAATAAGACCCCCACTTCAGAGACCACTTTGCTAATTAGACCACTTTGAGTTAGCTAGTTAGGTTGTCTTAATATTAAGGTTCAACTGTACTTCTTGTAGCATAAGATAATTCAGAAGTTAAATATATTTTTATTGAAACTTCATATTATTAAATCAAACGCAGTCAAAACAGAATGAAATAATAATCTCGTAGGTTGTAGTGTATTAAAAGCATTGATATTGAAACCGCGAGTTAACATGTTTGTTTTTTCATGTTTTCGATGTCTAATGTCTAGTTCCAGCAAATGTCTATGAAATGCATGTATTCATCCACAACGGATCTGCTATCCAAATATTTGTATTTCAAGAATTCATAATTATCCACATCAAACAAAACACATTTTGGCGAAACGACTTCAAATCTGTCCATGGACACAAAACTAACCGATACTACATGCAGGTTCCTCGATCATTCTTTGTTTAATAATGATCGTGTGTCAAAGTGATTCCTAAAGAGCATTTCAAATATTTGGTTAAATAAAGTTATTTAAGAGTATCTTGAGAACTAGGGAACATAGCTGTAAATCTAAGAACTGCTTGAATTTTAATTACTACACTTCTGATAATTCTGAAATATGACTTGAGTTAGTATTCAAGACTGAACTCTCATTCAAAAAGTTGATGGCGGAAGAAGAAAGTCGTTAATTAATAGCCGAAATTCTCATAAGTTGTATAAGTTCTGCTCTTATATTAAACAGCCTGTTCTTTTACTATATTTTATTTATACAAAGCAGATATTATCCAAGAGAGATTCGGATTCCAGCAAAATAAATGTTTCTTTTGCGGGAAAAGAAAATGTTAGCTATAACTTTATTCGCCATCTAAATGTATTTGACAATGTTTTGTGAGACGGCCTGGCTCAGTCGGAAGCGCGCTCGACTCTTGATCGTGAGGTCGTGAGTTCGAGTCCAGCCGGCGGCAGGATGGTCTCCTGTCCTGTAGATGAGACAGTAAAAACAGAGGTTCCGTGTCACAGTAGGTGTCGGTACGTTAAAGAACCCTCACTGATCAATGGACGTAAGTGTCGAGCAGAGGCCAAAATTTGAAGCCCTTCACCGGCATTTGGTGACGTCTCCATATGAGTGAAATATTCTTCAGTGGGACATTAAACAACAAACAAACAAACAAACAAAAACCAATATTTTGTTAACAGTTGAGTCGTCTGTACCAGTTTGGATGAGGATGTCTTCCTCACCTATTTCATATGAATTTTACTGTGGGCTCGCAGCGGATGTGACCGGTGATGCTTACTCTTCCATGGCATCTGATCCCACCTTTAGATTTCCAGAGGTCCGTGTTTTGTCCAGTATCACCAGATTTGTACATTGTATCCTGGACATTCTGGAGATGTATACTTTGGTATCTGAGATTTTATATTTGTGATAATGCTCATAACTATGATATTTAATTTTCGCTATTTTCGTCCTCAGATGATAGGCTGCATTGTAAATGAAAGCGAATTGATTCAATCTAATTAAGTGAAACACGAACAAACATGCCATCCTTGAGACATGCAGTATATCATAGTATGCCTAGAAATATAACCATATACGATGCTCTTAGCTTGTAAATCCTAAACTACATGTTTTTAAAAATAATTATCCAAGAAGTGTTTTTGTCGAGGTAATAAACAGAGTTCCCAAATAATCCAATATTTACGAATTTGCTTGTCGAACAAACATTTAAAAACATTTAATTGATAAATTGTTGTAATTGATTATGGAAGAGTGCTTTGAAAAAATAAAAAAACAATTATTATCATGGGGATGCTGATTAGAACGGATCAAATGAATTTTTACATTTTCACATTTAATATGAAAAAACATAAACACATTGTTCGTTTATCGTACTATACTTTCTTACAGCGACAAAATTGCTGTGATGTAAATGGAAGTTGGAAGACAATTCCGATTTAGTATGATACTGCTGATGATAGAACGAATAAAATAAAATGAGTTCTTTCTTTAATAGAGAAAATTGAGGTTATGGGTCCCGTTTTACGAGAGATCCTAAGTCCTAAATCCTGACTTTTAGTCATAACTACCATGGCAACGCATCACTGATTGGTCAGTATCATGACAAAAAGGACTTAGACTTACGATCTAGGACTTTCCATAAAACGGGCTCCAGACCTGTAAGTTAAGACTGCAAAATTACACACTTTCTTGGACTTACTGTGATGACGTTTGTGTTTTTAGAGGAATCTATATCGCTTCGCCTTCCAAAGTAAAATGATCACAACTCTCCTCAGAATTAATTTATTTATGGTATATGGATATATATTCATTATAAAATAAATTGAATTGACAGTGACATATGCTAGTTTAACACTCCATTCTCTTATAATTGTTCAATTTATTACGGCGTAATTGGTACCGTAGTTATACTTATTTGTTATGTATATCATGTTTGGCATGACTCTACACCACCGCGAGAGTATTAGCACACACACACACACACACACACACACACACACACACACGCACACACGCACGCACGCACGCACACACACACACACATA
>BROG01000032.1:2315000-2327500 GCA_030159075.1 Atrina japonica
CTTTGATATTCGTCGATATGATATCGTCCTTTAATTACTTTTTTAAAACTACTGACCTGGTTTCACTATTTTTGAAGTGCGAATTCGAATTATTAATTGTGTATGATTTGAACTCCTTATCTACAAGTGCTGGGGTCTCTCTCTTTAATACATAAAGTGATATGAAATTCTTATTTCATTTTTGTAATGTTGAAATAAATCTTTGAATATTGAATATAAAAATAGTTCAGTATTTTTGTATATGATGTAAAATGAAAAGACTTCTGCTTTTCAATCGATTATTTTTGTCATTTAATGACTCACTAGAGAAAATAACATGTTGGACGCCTATTTCTAGAATATTTCAATATCACTGTTCTTCAGATTTTCTATGTGTATTTTACTACTCCTTTATTTTTGACAGCGAATGAAACGAAACTTCTTAAAGGAAGCAGAACTATATTTCAGATACATCTATACGTCCGTTAAAGGTATTCAAATAAATCTTTATTTATTTTTATATTCTGGTGTCTTAAATGCTAACTTTTTATATCAGGTTCATTTTCTAGACCTTGGCAAATTTTATAGACGGAAGTTAGAGAAATACGTTAATTCGAGGTGAACAATGAATAATAAACCATTTCTCCAATCGTGTATGAAGAAAACCACATTGTGACGTCATTGAAATAATAACGATCGAAATAATGCGGTAGGTTTCAAAAATCAAAATTTCCTGTCCGTGTTAAAGTATTCCCAGTAACTGGATCTTATTTCATCAACTGAATAAGTTGTTAACATGTTTATTGCACACCTCAAATACGCACACACAACTTTGTCATTGATTACAAATTTTTACGATGTATGGATGGAACATCCGTTTCCGATAGATTCTCTGTTTAAGTACATTAACTGACGTACAAAATGACAGGTGTAAATATTAAACTGATTTTACATATGTAAACTGTGTGCTCGGCTTTCCCTGTTTTTCTTCCTTATTTACGTCTCCCCTCTATTGAAGTGTTCTTCCTTTATTTCATATTGTTCAGTTAATGTGGAAAGGTGAATCTTTTGGTAACTAAATAACTTGATAGAATGAAGAGTCATATTATTCACGTGTATTTGCTTTGTTTTACATTAATCAGTTGTGTAATGTGATTGAATGGTCAAGCACACAATTTTGTTCAGGCAAACAACTTCAGTGTCTTACGGTTGAAAATTGTCATCCCTACAAAACAAAAACCTGAGTGTTGACACCACCTAGATTTTGATATATACAGAAACCTATCAAAGTTACAAACATTCTATAGTGGAGCAAATTAATTAATAGGAATAAGATTTGCGATTTCAATCTTGCAAAATGACAGGAATCATTTTGGAAAGTGACCAGCTTTCAGTTTCTTTTGAGGTCAAATAATGTTGAATTAAGAATTTCTCACCAAGTGTCATTGCTCCGGTTCTGTGTTACTTAAAGACAAATTGATTTTTGTATTCAGTTGTCATAAAAGAAATAAAAGACGTATGTACATAAAAGAAAAAAAATTCGATTTTCTTACTTAGCATTGTTTTAGTAACAAAGGATATATCGTTAAAAGAAGAAGAAGAAGAGGATTATTACTTAATTTTGACGTCACTTGTTACCAGAAATAGAAGGATCGAAATGAAAATGTGTTATGTAAATGTTATTTTCTTCACTTTGCCAGGTTGGTTGTGAGTAAAACGTGAGAATAGTCACTCGTTAGTCGGACCAGTTATTAGGATATCAGTGTATATTATTATTTAAATCATTATTTGATTCCTCTGCGAATGTTTCCCATATATTAACTCTTTTAATTGCACATATTTGATTATGTTACTACAGTAAATATTGATATATTTTTTCAATTGTATAAATTGTTGAAATTATAGTTTGGGAATTACCTTGGTAAATCATTTGCTATCTTCAGTAGTAAATTAATTTATAGACTTATCAAGCGTTGATTAATTTTCTTTTTTCAGTCTTTACCAAAGAACAAAATCATAGAACAAAAATATAAATATTGAAATTAAAAATCTATGATATCAAATACATTGTACATTGTAATCTTGAAAATATTTATTCATTGAAAAATTCAGATTTTTTATTTGAAACATTTTAACATACAATAAAACATTGTATAAAACGATACCTATATTAAGGTTTCATATAACATTTTGATATTGCAAATAAATTTGTTTTTTATACAACCGCCCGGTTCAATAACGCAATCATCGGGGATTTTGAGAAAATCAAGTTTTCTTATTTTCGAATCAAAATAATTTCCTAAATCGACAAAGATTTCTTTTCCCATCAACCCTCTGTATGCCTTTTACTCAAATGACTGAGGCTTGAATCATTTAGAAATGCAAAAGAAAAGCGGAAGTGACGATAAGAAAGAAGATCAAAGTAAAACATAAACTGTACCTAAATTTCGGAGTCGTATTTCAGGGTTTTAAGTACGTCTTAGATTTCAAACAGGGTAAGAATTAAAGCAATCTAACTACAGTTAACATTCGTATAAATTTGAAATTTCTAACTAAATTTGTTAATAGCGGCACAACACGTTGGCATAGTAATAGGGGACCTATATGGAGATCTGAACATGAACCGTTACAAAGAATATTTATAGAAGCTATATTGATATAAAACATGTTCTTGTTCAACAAACAGTTTGCTGATGTTGTTATTTCGTGTATGTAGAATATCGCGTCGGTGGTATTCTACACGTTTTGGGAATACCTGAAAAAAACATGTTCACAAATATGCATTATTAATTAGGTTATTCATTAATTACCAAACAAAAATTGTTTGTGTCTTACATGGTATACTAATGATATGTGGTATAGTTCTGAAGGAATGTAACTATTGTATAGGCTTACCGAAGGTAAATATGATTTAATCTTACTTAGGTCCAACACTTTAGTCTTTTTCATAAAACAATTCACTTTTAATTGCTTCCATAAATGGACATTTTGTTTTTTATAAATACTATATTGATAACCGGATATCTAATGTATTGGTTTATCAATAGATATATTAATGTATTAATCAATATGTCTACATGTATGTATTTATTTAAATTTACATTTATTTCTTTACTTATTTATAAACATTTTTGTAAATGTATTTCATAATATAATGGCATCAAATAAAAGGAAAATCAAATTTGCCTGAAATATCCAGAAAGAACAATACCGAAACTGTTATTGAGTATTGAATTGACTCAATTATACTGCGTTAAACTATACTGAAACATGAGTCTGACAAAATACATTTAAAAATTCATCATATTCCGATAAAATTGCCACATTATAATTTCAATTAATAGATTAGTAGTGTCCGTTGTCAAAATTTTAACAACATTACAATAATCATATTTTCCCTTACATCTACAAGGTGTATAATATTCATGGCCCCAAAAGTCCTAATATTATGTTGATGGGATATTACTTATCTTATATGATATAAGCCAAACGTATGTCTAGCAATATAAAAAATGAAATCTTCGTTTTTCTATTATTGACCCAAATTTACATAATTATGCAATATTTGAATTTCACTACTATTGTTTATTGAATATACAAAGTCATATACATGTATTTTAAAAATGTTCAACATAATCATTATTTATTCCTTTCATATGTATAATAACGAATCATTATTATTTTTTGTTTGCTTTGTTTTTTAAACAGCATTTTGGATATACATGATTGATTATTTATTTTACAAATTTGTAAACTTTCTTTAAATTATACAATCAGCTATATTAGAGTCTGTTTTAAAAGTGATCTTCATAAATAATGTAAACTCTGTCGAGTCTTTCAAATTCAGGGTTTTGACATGTAACTTACACATTACAGCAGTCTCATCACATGGCGCATTAAATTTAAACGGTTCCGTGGTTGTCTTTCATTTTAAATTTTATAATTGCACAAATGTGAACGAGTAACATTAGATCACGAGTTGTTTTATCTAATGTCTATGTCTACGCATAAAAGATAAGTGAAAGAACAAGTTGAATTAGCAATAAAAAGTGTTTTTCATATTTATACATATATTGAATTGAAATCTGAGCAGTGAAAATATGCAGATGTATCATCTTGTTTTATTCATTATTCGTTTTAATTTTTAAAACCATTTCATACGTAGCGCTATAATTAGTGTTTAAGTACCTTTATAACATCATTTTTAGAGTGTTCTAAAGTCATATATTGAATACTCAGATAAACGTAATCTTATACAAACAGTTAAAATATACATTTCATTTATTATTTGGTGTTCCTATCTCATCTAGATTATCTTAATTCAAACCTGCTGGCGGTAGTATATATTGGAAGATCATTTCCACCTTTCATATTATTTATTGATAATCGTTGTGCTTATCTTATAAGGGTTAGATGAAATCAAAATATTTGACATATTTGAGAAAGGATAATCAATTACAGATTGGTATCAAGTTTATACATATTTTTATGATTCAGTAAATTATATATGTACTTATACTTATATCAGCATTATATCTTATATGATTCTTCAATTTTCATCACATGGCTTTAATTTAATGAACGACATACTATTGACGTCACATGCGATAATCATATCAAACATGGTCAGGGACCAATAACCGGTTAGGACCAGTGGTCTGCTGTTGCGTGATTTCTGTCTGCTATATAGAATACAATTTTGTTAGTTTTTTAGATCAATCATGAGATGTTGGACATTTTTCTCAGACAGAAGAAAAAATATATTGTCGTGGTTCATAATAAAGACGAAATCGCACCATAGTCGGATACTGGTCGTAGCCGGCTACTGGTCCTCGGCCAGTAGAGTATCTACAGAAAAATGAATAAGTAATAATCATTGAAACAAAATATTCGAACTATACACTATAAACTAGTATGGGTACTTTATTTTGTAAAAGTACATCATTATCGACACAATAAAACTTATTATACATAATTTATTTCAAATTATTGTGGCAAAGTTTCAGAATATAATTTATTGAAGCAAGTTTGAATACAATATTAAAGCAACTTCGTTACCATTTCAGACTGTGGCATTCAATACTTAATATAACAAGTTCGTTTTCTTTCTTTTCCGAATCATTATCAAACCGCGAGTCCAATATTTCAGTGTCCAATTTCTACTAAATATCTCCATGGGTGCAGATACAGAAAACTTTTTTTTTTGTATCCATAACTGGCGATTAATGAATGATCCTGCTCGCAGCTAACACGGGGTACTTTCAGGCTGTATATCTACGTTGCTGATTTTTCTGGTTGCAGATTTCATGCAAAATCAAAGCTTTTTATCCCATCTCATATATTTGTAAAATTATTTCTGATGAAAACTACATATATTCATTATGTGCATTTGATTATCAAATACTTTAATTGCAAATGAAATTTAGTTCCGGATTTAGTAGAACCGGTTAGAGCTTCATAAAATATTTAAAAGCCTTTCATTTCACCGGTTGGTCTGAATAATTATGAAACTCAGAAAGACACAAATCCAGTACAGTTATCCCCCATCTCATTGAATGCGTTCTAATTTTATCTGGAATAAAACTAACATTTTTTTCTCATTTTCTGTTAAAATAGCCTATAAGATACCAATTCCAGAACCAAATGTTTCTCTTTATGTATCCGTCAAGTTGCAGATATTGGTATTTTATGATATACCGACAAAGACAGAAGAAAATGTTTTTAAGATTTATTTGAAAAATCATATTATTCAATATTTATCAACAAATAAAAGTAACCATATTATCTGTATTCGTTTCTTTATATCTTAATTCAATTATCTATCTATTTATTTGCCATTTAGATTTTTAGTAAAAACAATTAAGCGAACAGTAACTGGCAATTATTACTAGTCGATCAACTGTCCAAATGGTTGTGTTATAGAATTAGCGTTTTCATTCGCTACAGCCTTTTTATGTGAGTTTTATGTGTATTTGCCACATTAAAGGCGTTCTTTCACTTCACATGATATCATAAGTTGCATTTACTGTTTTTCTGTTACACAATATTTCTACTATCTGAAAAAAATAGCATCCGGTGCATTTTACCAAAATTGCATCCCCAGTTAAGATACACGCGTGTGAGACGCTCTGTGAGCTAAAGATATAATCTATATAAACCAATGAAGAATGTCGAATTGTTCTCGATTTGGTTGTCCCAGTTGTTGTAAGTCGACGTAACTTGGTTCAATTCATTAATTGATCATCGAAAACAAAGTTTGACCCACACGTGTTACTCTGTATGAGGACACCTTTACAGTCGTATAAAATAACTGAAAGATGAATCACCATTTATTTTACGTACTGAAACAAAGACAACCAGATCTTCTTCATATGATAGTGATTAAGAATAAAAAGTATAAAAACGACATTTTTTGTCAAATGTACAAAACAAGTATAAAACTTTGGTAGTATGTTTATAATATTTTACACATTTCACAAAAATGTCGTTTTTATCCTTAATCACTTCAGTTACATCATTCTATCTTCCGAGTGCTGTGCTAATCGTTTGGCCAAATTATTAATTAAAAAGATATTATCGGAAATCTGCATTAAAGAGGCATTAGCTGTGTTTCTTTCAAAATATTTTCTCCCTTTTTGCTATTTAAATTAATATACAATAACAAAAAAGAGATATGCAAAAGTCTTAAATTCCTATAGATCTGGTGGTGAAAATTGCTTGAGAAACCCAGTTTTAGCACTTTTACAATTGCAACTGATTAATTTAACCTTACTATATGTATATGAATTCCACACCGGACCTGACCTCATTTTCACCAAACATATAGGAATATAAGATTTTTAAGCTCTTATTTCTAATTGTATATCAAGTACAATATATTTGTATGATTTTCATTTCATTAAATACAGCTACAAGGATTTCCACAAATTTATAAATTTACACGACATACTTATATTGTGTCACAAGTAGAATCATTAAGGTCCGTGATTGTCCAATTTTACCAGATTTGTATATGTATCCTTGACATTCAGAATATTAATACTTTGGTATCTGAGATTTTTTTTTTATTTCAGAAATTGAAACGCCCGTACCATGTTTTTAGGAGAAAATCAAAAGGAAATATAATGAATATACTTTTTCACGATAACTGCGGTCCCATGACCTTGGGCGGCAACATGATACAGATTCCCGGGAAATGACGTCATGAAATAATTACTTATCGTGATTACGTTAAAGACATAGTATCTACGAAAATGGTTATTTTTTTTAGTCGGCAATTTTGCGGAAATATCGAAGATATGACTGAATAATGATCTTCCACGTCGACACTTTTTTTGTATAATTAGCGTAATTAACGGATAAATGCTGATTTGTTGTCGTCGTCTGTAAGAATCAAACTCATTAATTATGCACAGAAACAATCCCAGAAGCACACGCAATGACCTAGATCGTATCGATATCAATCAATGGATGCTGAGGTAAGCACGTGTTGATTTATTTTGAGATCCTACATTTAGACGGTCCTTGAGGCTTATCCATCGATCATGCTCCTTTCCAATATTTATCTTGGTCTTGTTGTATTTCGCCAGAACTTCTTTCCGATTTCTTTTTCTAGCTGAATCTGTCAATTTAACAGGTCGGCCACGATTTGTTTTTGCTTTGGACGCCATGCTTTTCACTATCAACAATGGAAATGCGCATGCGCAAATACAGGTCACGCTAAGGTTATATGAATATGGGCGGGCTTGCAAACGAATTTTTGTCGTACCGACAAAAAATAAAAAAAACGTGGAAAGTTGTGAAATACAATAAAACTATACTTCTATGTGTTTTAATTCAACAATTTTTCGTTTTTTATCTCCAAATATTAACATATTTGACCCAAACAATTGAGATTGAAATATTTGAGGAAATCGTAGATACTATGTCTTTAAACGTCTCGTTTTTGCAGATATCTGTATCATTTTGCCGTCGAATGTATGCAGGACTTCAGCTAACGCGAAAAGCCTAAAATTAAATTCAGATTATTTTCTTTGATAAAATGCTTGTTTGCAAAAAAAAAATAATAATAATTCAATGCATTGTTTAGAGAAATTTTACCAGATAAGATGCATTGCCATAAAAAAAGAACTATTCAATATCAGACGGTTTGTGAGTTCGTTTTAAAAATATAAAAAATAAACACTATACATTAACATGTCGTATTACATGCTATTTTGGTTATCTTTATTGTTTTAAGTAAATAAAATTATGTTCAAATCATCTAGTGATAACAAAAATGTAAGTATAGGCGAAAATAAAACTTTGGCCCAAGACAACATAATCCGTGAAGGAAGGAAGGCGTTTAAAACGTTTCAAAAGCATTATAAATAGTTAATCGGTACTTATCCGGGATTCAGAGGAGAACAATATAAACGAGCGTAAATTAACATATAAGAAGAAGTGCATGACTTACATAGAATTTTGTCCGATCTCGAGATTGCAGATAGTTGCGTATCCATGGATCCTGTCGATACATGCACGATTTTACAAAATCTAGTGTTATAGGGATTCAATCAACGTGAATAGGAGGAATGGTGTCGATGACAACAACGAGTACAAGTTTTTACAGGGTTTGGACACAAATATCTATGATTAATTAGATACGAAGGGTCTATAAATGACAATGTAAGTCCTAGAGAAAATAAATTATAATTGTTGAAATATTTCCGTAGAACAGATTATGAACCATAGATGTCAAGGTTATTTCTTTATAGGAACAATAACAATAATAATGATACCACACAAACACATACACACACACAGACAGATATATATATATATATATATATATATATATATATATATATATATATATATATATATATATATATATATGTATGGATATATATATATATATATGTATATATGAGAGATATAGAGAGTGTGTAGAGAGAGAGAGAGAGAGAGAGAGAGAGAGAGAGAGAGAGAGAGAGAGAGAGAGAGAGAGAGAGAGAGAGAGAGAGAGAGAGAGGAGAGAGAGAGAGAGATTGGTAAGTTATGTTAATTAACAAATATTGAGTAAACTTGTTTTCAATGATTTGACGGATGACGTTACATTTAGTAAATATTAGACATACAATCTGAACTCTGACATAGAATTTTGACGAATGAAACATTGTCCAAATCACAACAATTAATTCATATTTATGTATAAATGTAAATATAGATATTTTTTGTATTTGTTTTTATTTTAAAACCTTTTTAAATTGATTGTTATTTATTGAACCATTGTAGTTGATGTTTAGATTTTATCAGCCTTTTCCTGTCGACTCCATTGTGCATTGTCATTTTGGAGTGGTAAAAAAAGGGGCATTAGCTGTGGATTTTTCATTTTTTTGTAAGTTTTACTACTTAGATTGATATACATTAACAAAAGACAGATGCACAGGCATAAAAATTAATTGCAACTTATTAATTAAGCCTTACTATTTGTATACGCATACAACACTATATAGAAATATAAGATATGTATGCCTGTGTGTATCTCTAATTTCAAATTGTTCAAGTATCAGTTATAAAGTTTTAACAAATCGATTTTTTTTATAAACACAGCTAATGCCATAATGCTAATCACATATGTTCAACACATAGGCCTAGAGAAATTACCAAAACACAAGTTTACGCGAAATTAAAATGTTGTCTCAGATCACTAGGCCTACTATCCGTTAAAAAGAACATTTATAATCAAGAAACTGTGAAAGAAAATTGGTTTTCCCAATATTTACACAAATTGTTTTGTAAATGATGGTGGTCAGGCAATCGTCCTTTTACAGGTTATTGCTTAAATATTATTCTTATATTGGCAAATCTCATTTTGACATAATTGTAAATGGATGTTTTATTGCTTTATTGCTTGTAATTTATGTTACGTGTCTGGTTTTGTTTTGCTTGTAATATATGCTATTGATATATCAATAACGATATAACAGTAATCATAACAACAGAAGCAAGTAAAATAAATCAACAAACAAGATTATAACCGACTTTACGTCGTTATAACAAAATATGGTGATTTACATATTATTATTATTTTATTATTATTATTATTATTATTATTATTATTATTATTATTATTATTATTATTATTATTATTATTATACCACTAAATGAGGATCTTTTTTTTATTATTTATAATTTATGGACTAATATTTTGTGAGTTTCAATTAGTTAGTTATGTTACTTGTCAAAAAACAAATGTTGAGTGAATTTGTTTTCAAAGATTTGACAGATGTTACATTAAGTTAACATTAGACATACACTCTGAACTCTAACATAGATTTTTGATGAATGAAATATTGTCCATGTCACAACAATTGATTCATATGTATGTATACATGTAAATATAGATACTAGTTTTTGTATTTTTTTTTTTATTTTGATAGCTTTTTAAATTGATTGTTATTTCTTGGATGTATTGGATATTTAAATTTTATTACTGTTTTTTTGTCGAATCCATTGCGCATTGTAGAATGATAAAATAAAGAGTTCATTAGCTGTGGGTTCTTTTTTACTACCTTAATTGAAATACAATAGCAAAAGAGAGATATGCACAGGCATAACACTCTTAAATTCCTATATATCTTGGGAAAATTAACCAGTTTGGCATTTTTTCACTTGCAATTTTTAATTCAGCCTTACTTTTTGTATATGCATACAACACTGGGCCTGACCTTATCTATAAATGTATGAATATATGTATATATATATATATATATATATATATATATATATATATATATATATATATATATATATATATATATATATATATATATATATATATATTTATATATATATATATATATATATATATATATATATATATATATAATTTTTATGTCGGTGTATAGCTATTATTTCTTATTGTACAAGTTCAATTAGAAAAATCGAAAAGCTAATGCCCAATTAATGTAAACAATTTTTATGTTTCGTCTGAATGGTCTTTTACGCTACATTCGGCAGTTTTCAGATATATATGGGAAACCTGTTTGCAATGTACCCGGGATAGACCACCGAACTTCCGCACGAAAACTGGTAAACGGTCTCACAAAATCTGCATACTAGATTCCAGCTGTACTCTAACCTAGTTGATTAGAGGGGGGAAAGCGAGCTGCCCTAACCACTCGATCACGGGGGGTCCGTTAAGACACTAAACGTATAATTGTTGTCGAATGGCAAACATTAATTCGAATAAATTATATTCATATTATTACGGCAAGACCTTTTTACACTCTTTCGCTCTTTCACAAATTTCGTATCATTACATTTAATGATTACTATATCATATTTTATTTACATACAAAGCATCATCCTTCGCATTATTCTAAAACTTTATCTTTAATCAAGATATGCATTGGGGCATCAATTTGGTGGAAACGAACTAGAACATTTAAAATACATGGAAAATCTGTATATAAACTATAAAATATAGGCTTAATGGATATCTTTATAATCTAATACTCTGTGGATATTCCGTATACATTGTATAAACTATTATAATACCAAAACATTGTTGTTGTTCGATAGTGTTCAGTGTCAATCACATATGTTCACACATAGGTCTAGAGAAATAACCAAAGCACAAGTTTACGCGAAACTAAAATTTTGACCCAGATCAATAGGCCTACAATCTGTTGAAAAGTACATTTATAATCAAATAACTGTTTAAAAAATGGTTTTCCCTATATTTACACCAATTATTTGCAAAGGATGGTGGTTAGGCAATATTATTCTAATATTGGCAAAGCTCAATTTGACATAATTGTAGGAGGATGTTTTGTTGCTTATTTGTTTGTGTTATATGTTAAGTGCCTGTTTTTATTTTGCTTGTAATACATACTATTGATATATCAATAACAGTATAACAGTACTTATTACAACAGAAGCAAGTAAAATAAATCAACAACCAAGATTATGACCTAATTTACGTAATTATACAAAATATGGTAATTTAAAGTTGGGCTATATGAACACACACACACACACACACACACACACACATATATATATATATATATATATATATATATATATATATATATATATATATATATATATATATATATATATATATATATATACCGGAATCCCTCTCAGGTATGCAATGATACAAACGGGTCTGTTGTATATCAGTTTTGTACACCACTACTGCATTCCTTATATGTATATATATATAAATATAAAGTCTGTCTGCTCGTCATTGAAAGTGGGGTTTAGGCATTTGCAAAAACTACTGTAATAATACTGTAAGTGTAAACAATTTTCAAATCACATGGTTATCCGAAAATAGCCAAGCTTCCTGTTAGTTATAATGCAATATCCCTCATGAATAATGTATAATGCAATATCCCTCATGTATGTAGTATAATGCAATATCCCTCATGTATGTAGTATAATGCAATATCCCTCATGTATGTAGTATAATGAAATATCCCTCATGTATGTAGTATAATGAAATATCCCTCATGTATGTAGTATAA
>BROG01000032.1:2332500-2353252 GCA_030159075.1 Atrina japonica
TCCCTTATCTCTTGTGCACAGAAATTTTCAACACAGCCTATGTGGGACAGCTTGACCAGAAATATTCCATCAATGCCCTATTTTTGCATTCCGTACATATCCGGTTGACTTTATATCTGCATACCAGAACAAGACATCTAAAGAAGTGAACAAAATACATTCATTCGTAATTACCTTCATTTCACACATTGAAAAACAATAGATATATGATATATTTGTGAAGGCATGCAATTTCTTCCGATTCCTTGCTTTCAAGATATGTCACAGAACATTGTAAAATATTAATTTGATGATATGTTATCCCACTAAAGCGCACATTTTCTTCAATGTTTGAAAATCATAGGAATGTGAATCACCAAAATTAACAGACATCGCTGCTGTCCACACTTTGTACACAAGCAAGCAATCGATAATTGATACATATTGCGTGCATATGCGCCGTATTAGTTTTCTAATATAATCATGTTTTTTTTTTAATTTAAACGGAAATTTGTTGTTTTGATTTACATTCGAGATTCATATTTCATTTTGAAATCAAGCCATATGTTTCATCCATTGCCGCCAAGAAAGTGTTTAACGGAAATGACGCATCCATTCCATTCCTCTGCAAGATGACAAAGTAGTATTCATACGTGTCCTCGTTTTACCTCTGGTAACGGTGACTTCAGAGAAGACGTACGCACTTTACATTTCATAAATGGTAAACTCATTTGGTTTCATACCAGGTTTCTGTTGAACAAGAATTTCACGGGAACAACACAAAAATATATCCACACACTATTCATGCTATCGGTCGAAGAATACATCGGTGTCAAATACTGTCGACAGACTGGGGAAATGAATCTTAAACCAAGGGGCAGTACGGAGTTGCCTCTAAATACTGCTTAAATATTGCTTCAGGTTCAATTCAGCTTCAATTATGTCTTCAAGTGTTGAAGCAGTCGCTCGTCAAAGACCCCAGCTACAGGCGTTCAAACAAAGTAACATGAAATACAAACAACAGCATATTGAGTTATGTCGGCATTACAGAGACAGAATCATCGGACAATTCCTTCGTGTTTACTGCAAATATTTGTTGCTATCACTGTTCTGCTATTTTCGAACAGTTCGTATCAATATTTTTAATTAAATATTTTACAATGGTAAACCTAAGATTTTTTTTACCATCAAGTATTTATCCCAAGTATCATTTCACCACGCCCACTCACTCGTCTTTGTACATAAAACGGTAAGCTTTTTAAAAAAAATACTGTTTGTTTTTTTCGTCAACCTCAAATATTGAATTTTACCTGATTGATATTTATCTGTTTGCATAAATGCAAAAATTACATATTTTACGATGTTTGAGATTGAAAGACAAACCATTTAATTATTTATTTATAAAATCGACTAAATCGTATTCAAATTTTAATTTAAATGTGTTGCATTTTGTACTTGTATAACCCGACACAATCAATAAATGGCTTTTTACAGGTCAAAGTATTTAATAGGAAACACACATATATGATGTAACACTTTTATCAGATTTTTTCTCCTTATACAAAGGACCATACAATGTCCGTGAGATAAGTAACAGTTAATCGAAAAATAAGGGCGACAAGGTTCATATATAGTTTATCAAGTTACTCAGCAAAGCGTCAGGGAAAAGATCCCCATGAAGTGTATTTTCGGGATTTATCAAGTCAAATTTCATTTCATATATTATTGATCATAACTTGTGATTCTATGCCATCTTTTTATGTAATTGCAAATCTTGAAACATCATTATTATCGTCGAGTTTTAATAGTGTTATGTATACAAACAAGATAACATATTCGAACAAACTCTCATTCGAACATGAATTTTGAATCATAAATACTTGAATATTGATATATTTACACACGTCAATTGAAATTGTGGGGTCCTTGTCCACTTATCATGCGAGCCGGCCTGGCTCAGTCGGTAGCGCGCTCGACTCTGGATCGTGAGGTCGTGAGTTCGAGTCCCGCCGGCGACAGGTTGGTTTCCTGTCTTTCGGATGAGACAGTAAAAACTGGAGGTCCTGTGTCAAAGTAGGTGTCGGCACCTTAAAGAATCCTCACTGCTCAAATCGCCGTAAGTGCCGAGCATAGGCCAAAATTTGAAGCCCTTCACCGCCATTTGGTGACGTCTCCATATGAGTGAAATATTCTTGAGTGGGACGTTAAACAACAATAAAACAAACAAACAAACTTATCATTCTAATTTTAGAAGTAACCAACTGAAGCAATGATAATGGTAGCCGTGATATCAGAATTACAACACATCTAAGTATGTTCTATGCTACATCCTTTGTAAAAGCATGATCGTCGTAATCACCAGCATGATCATCATCAGCAACAGTAGCATTACTAACAGTAGAAAGAATTTAATGACCATCAACATTATTCATCATCATTTTCACCATCAGGACAACCACCGCCACCATCATCATCATCACGACCACCATCATCATCCTTATCATCATTGTTATTACTTTTGATATCAATATTATAAGTAGCAGTATTAGCACTATTATTTTTAGTATAATTATGATTATTAGCATTATCACCATCATTATCTTATTGTTATTCTCAACATCATCATATCTTTTTATATTTTAACATATATAGAAAACGGAAACTCTCAATACGTGTCAATGTATGGATGGCAGAATGGCGAGTTCATTTCATCATGTACGCTGAGGGTTTAGCTGCGGTGTTGAACTTCAGCTATGAATAAGAGCTAATTAACAGCGTCAAGTATATTTGTGTGTGTTATAAATTTACTGGAGATTTTGAGATGCACAGTTTCATTATAGACACCTACTCAGTACCTTGTTTCTATTATTTCTTTGATCTAGTTTTTATCTCGATGGCATACTTTTTACCCCTGTACTTTAAGATTTTTTTTAACAAACTTAGATCAGGTCAATGTGGGACCCGAATATCACACTTCAGAGTATTTCTTCTTTTTTCACATTTTATGTACTTTGTTTTCGTTGGTATAAGGCTTACAGAAAATGGCACGTTGAAGATCCACAAACCACAGATGAAAACGATACACAAAAAGTGAACCTATACATAGAATATTTGAACAAAACATAAATTATTAAAATATAGCCATTCAGACATAATGCCAAACAAAATTCTTCACAAAGAGTGTTTTACAAAAAAACCCAAGCTGTCAATCAATCTCTATAAAGACTCTTAGAAAATGCTCAAAAAACAAAGTTTACAAGAATAGAAGATGTAAAGAAGTTGTCACAGGTAACGCCCTGTGAAGTACTCAAGCTCGGTTTAAATTAGACATTCATCTAAGAGAGAAAATGCTCGTAATAATAGATCAGCCGTAGTTATTTGTACCCGGGGTAAAGCCAAAATCGATTTTATTTCAATAGGAAATAGACATTTTAACGAAATTGACAGACCTGAATAGAAAATAATACTGAACTTGAAAACAAAATAATGTTAAAAGACCTTACAAAAACCAGACTAAACAATTCAGTTTCAACAAAAACATCAAAGAAAATCATCGCTTTTTAAATTTAAAAAAAAATTAATACGTTCAGATAGCTATTAGCGCTCACCGCATAAAACTTGTAATCAATAATTAATTCAAAGTACAAGTACAGTTTTTCGAGAATACGTGTTCTTGCTGCTGTTTCTATTGTTTATTTTTTAGCTTTCAATTACCAGAGGAAGTCTAGACAGACTCATAATCACTTTGATACCGTGATTACCTTTAAATCATAAAGCAACGTTTATATCCCAAAATTTGGATGAGCATGAAAGCAATTAATACGGAGAAAAATGCGTGTTAAAGGAAATTCTAGGTTTTTAGGTAATATTTTTATTGTCCGTCTTAGGTTTGTTAACGGAAACTCATGAAAAATCAAATACGTCTACACGTGTATATTACATCGTACATTTTTCCGTTGCATATGTAGTCATACCTGCCTTAACAGTCTTCTTACTTTAGCAGTCACCTCTATTCAACGGTCAGATTGCAGTCAGCCTAATGAAAATCAATATTATATTGAACCTCAATTAAGCGGAAATCTCTTTTTCGCGGCCAGCGGCTACTAGATTCTGGTCCCAATTCTTTTTCAAATCCACGGCCAAATTTTCAAAACTATGGTTAGTATCAGAAAAGGGCAATCATAGTAAACACAGAAAACCAACACACGATGATACCCTAGCCTTGTAAACATATTTCTGGTTTCTACTTGTCATGATTTATTTATGTATGAATAAAGTACACTTTAACTTTAGTATATACATGTGTATCACATTATTGTAATAGACCTCAATTAAACAGCCACCTCTCTTAAACATCCAATTGAGCCTTCATGCATGAAGTGACTGTTTATTAAAGGTTTGACTGTATATATGCAAATGTATACATTTGTATATAATCTTTAAAATGTCATGGTATAAAATATTTATGATGTTGTGAAAATGCATATATAGTAAATAACACATTTCAAAATGAAAAACGTTACATGATACGAATGAAAAATACATTACATGTATTTCCTTTTATGCTACACGTACATATGATTATTTCGGCTCAAGTAAAATATTTTGTGCATATCAGACATTATGTAACTCTTGATCAATTGACTTAATTTTGAATGTTGATTAAACCTTCTAAAGCTCCAGTACTTACAATCCTTGACAATGGTAAATTTTGTCTAAATCAGTCTTATTTCTGTATCGTCACCTTGATTAATAAAAGTATATCATATTTGGTTGTTTTACCATAGCTTGATGCATTAAACCTTTCAACCCAATAGACAAAACAATTGGTCTAAAACAACAGTCTCACTTCTGGTTAGTGGTCTAAAAGAACAGTCTCACTTCTGGTTAGTGGTCTAAAACAACAGTCTCACTTCTGGTTAGTGGTCTAAAAGAACAGTCTCACTTCTGGTTAGTGCGGATTCGAGTCCATCTTGAACCTAGTAAGCTGAGAGATTGCGGAAGGCGATATGGATGGTCTCTTCCCGGATACATTGTAACCATGGTCTCTTCTCCACCGTTAAAAACTTGCCGCCGACATTTAACTGAAAAATTGTTGAGTGCGGCGTAAACACAATTGAAGCAAATAAAAATAAAATCTCAAACAACAGTAGACAACATTACGTTGTGATACTTAGGGTGATGTGGTTATACACAGATAAATGCTATCTTTTTGTAACGAGGATTCGTTTCTCACGTATTTCATTTGGACTTGACTGTGGACTCACGGCGGGTGTGACCGGTCGACAGGGGATGTTTCCTCCTCCATGGCACCTGATCCCACCTCTTGGTTTCCAGGGGTCCGTGTTTGTCCATTTTTACCAGATTTGTATCTATATCCTGGAAATCCTAAAGATTTATATTTTGGTATATGAGATGTTTTATATTGTTCATAATTCACATGAAGAAGGAATAACATGATAAATATGTCTTCAACATTTCAACAATTCTTCTTCACTTTTAATCTAAACAATGATTACCAAAACTCTTTTCACAACATACGACAACGAGATACCGCGTAGAATGTAGAATGTATCCATTGTAATAAAATTCTGTTGTCAGAATATAGCATTCCCATGTAATGTAAATGATTGACTTCAAGGCGTACGTTTGTGTAATTGCACCGTATGTGATATACCAACTTTCTGCATTGTATAAAAAGACACAATGCATAATAGCAAAGTGAATGTAATCCCAAAGACGCCAGGGGATATACAACGAACTAATACGTCACGGTTCAGATAGTTTCTGCGACCTGGTGTTAATTAAATCATAATAAGTGTTATAGAATATTCGACACAAAACACCGATTAAACTCTCATTCCTCTGTGGATCGTGTGATTTTAAAGAAACATAGAAGGACAGTTCCAATTTTAATGATAGAAGTCATTAAGATAACAAATCAAGATAATATCGGCAATGGAGGATTGAATTGTCTCCCTTTATCCCCATTACCAGTTCAGGTAATGAGTTTTGATAAATGTCGAAGGCCAGTATTCTGTGTTTATCATACACTAAAATCCATCAATCTAAGGACCTAATGATTTCCTATTGAAACCTCAGATTGCACTCTAACCATTGTGGACCAGTTTAATCTTTTAAATAGTATCAAATATGATATTCCATTAATGGGTGGAAATTTGTCATACCAAATCTTTGTGATCATTGTTCAATGATTCAGGTTGATTAATATGCTAGCGTATTAATACTGATAATTGTGTTACGTTGATATTATATGCATCTTTGCTTAGAAAAAAGTGATATTAAATAGGTTATCGTGTATATCTGCAGTCAATGTCTTGAATTGAACAGTGTAACCTCTTTATATTGAATCCGGTTACATTGAAATCCCGCTTTATTTATCCCTAGCCAAGTTACTTTATTACCACTTTTACCCGGTTACTTTGAAAACCCCGTTTATTTGAAAAAAGATCATTCCCCTTTGATTTCAATATATTCGGACTCGACTCTGTTGTATTTTTATTATGATGAGGGAAATTGAAAGTGGGACAATATGAGACATCCATGCTTGTATTGTAAAATCATACTAGTGACATAAACGTTTGTAAGTTTACACCCAGAAATATGGATATGTAACTGGTCTAAATTCCTACCATGGTGCAAAGCATCAGACTGATGGTTATAAATAGACACGCCCACTTTATAAGTATATAAAACAGTTGCTCAAATGTATTTTGATATTTTACTGTCATATTGTTCTTATAGCGTAACACTTGTTTGAATCATCTTGATACAATAAAGGAAAAGTATGGATGTATGTGGACATTAAAGTTATTTCAGCAGGGCCTCTCGGTACTTTTAGAAATATTGACGAAAATATCGTTTTTATTATTCAATAACTTTTTTCGGGTAATTAGTAATACAATAGATTACAAATGATGCTGTATTAGACCTTTTTCCTCAATGAAAGGGTTTTTAATGAATACAATTGTCATCAAAGTAGCTGTTGCTTTAAAACTAACTGGCAATATTTCATCCATTGACATTTAAAATGATACGAATAAACTGCAGACAGTTTGAATGAAAAGATTTTGATATTAAATCAATATAATATGTCACAATTTTGTAATTAACTTTTTATATTTCAATAAAATATTAGAAATTAAAATCGACCAGATATGTATCTTTATCTGTATCGTTTCATTTCATCTGTTGACCAGTGGTACGTGGCTTAACTAGACGCATTCTGTTCATTGAAACAAGCTGTTTTAGGAATAAGTCCGAAAAGGAAAAACCTCATTACTGCCCTATGTTTGTTTTTCATAATATCGGATACCCTGTGATAGAACTACTCCATTTGACGTCTGCGTTTACACGCTATATCTTCTCAAAGTGAATAGACAAATATGTACAGAATCGAGCAAAGAAGGGTATAAAAAGGATTATGCAACAGTATTTTGGGTAAATATTTGCTTAGGACAAGACCGTGCAAATTTTAATGAACTAGGTCTTTACGGAATATTTGTTTTTCGTAGTGACCGCTCATGTCCGATAGAAAATTAGAATTTTATTGAAATTTTTAGGTGTCAAATTTGCAAATATTTACTCGTCGCTTAGCAATATTTCTAGAGGAATGGGAAAGTTTCCGTGTGGCGAACTGAACAATTACCGTCATAATTGTTGTCTTTTGAAAATACAAAACTGTAGAAGCTCCCCAATGTTGACCTTTACAAAACTTTAGAAACATCATTACATTTCATCACTTTCATTCCGTTATACTCTATTAGCACACGGGTATTTGCTCTTTTCAAATGTTTTAGATAGTCAAAAGGTGTCCAAAAAGAAATTTCCGGAAAACTCGCACCGCGTGTAAATGGCAAAATATTCTTTTATCATTTTGACAAATGCATGGGACCTGTAGGTGAACAATGATGAAAAATATGTTCCGATACTTTAGTTTCCATCTATACAATGCTTTTATTTCTGTACATCGGCATTTAGATCAGAATTTTATTTGCATTAATATTTCTTAATTTTATCATTCATTGGAAACTGATAATACTGCCCATTGCCGAAAACACAGTAATGAATGAATGTCAGGGATGTGTTATTAACAGTAAGTTTAAACATTATTTGACGGGTAAAAGTTTGAAAACGATTTAATATCAAAAACCTAACTTTCACTGAAATCTTTTATCTTTAATATATAAACATCTCAGATACCAAAGTATAAATCCTCAAGATGTCCAGGATATATATACAAATTTGGTATAAAACGTATATCGTTAATTTTAAGGTAAATTCAAAGCGAAATTTCTTTTCCAAAATGACATAAAAATTTAAATACGTAATATGTTCAACTCACAGATTTATCCAATGACTTAAATATTAACCTTACTAATAAATATCAACATATTAATCAATATTTTTGTGCTTAATTTTAAAACTGAATTCCTTTGGTGAGTGTTATTCTTTCTTATATCATATCTTTTTGTTGCAATGATAGCTCGATATAAGTTCAGAACTGTGTTCTAGCGGTAAGGCAGTTGTCTCGCAAACAGGGGGTTCCGGGTAACACATCCGGTTTTTACAATAACATTGAAACAAAAACTGTATAAATAGATCAACAAACCAACAGCAAAAGAAGTAAAAACAACGGGACGACAATCAACTGACTCCAATATATACGAAGTGTAAACATTGAAAAACATCAAAACGAAACCGTGAACAAAGCAAGAATTATCTTCTCGTATCTCTAGTAGACACTACAGATATAATCGCCATAATATTTGATTACTTTTATCTTATTTGAAATATGTAATGTTACATTTAATAGGTATTCAAATAACATTGTTTGCTTCGGAAATAAATTTCTTTAACAGACTAATATTTCCCAACCTTTCTCGTTGTTATATCCTGAGTTAATAGCTGCACGGACAAATACATCTACCGCTAAGATTACACACACAATTCCAGACTTAATTAATTCTTGTTCTACAACGAATGCTATAATAAGCATGATATCATTTGAATGTTGATTTCAAATAATTAGAGACAATTTTTCTGTCGGCTTATTCATTTGTAAATATGAAAGAGACACCCGGGAAAACGTTCAGTACGTCTGATCAAGAGCGTGAAAACGTTTGAAGCAACAGGAATAAAACATAGGAAAATGTAATTGCGAATACTTCATAATTGTGTTTGAAACAATTAATTTCTATTTTCATTTGATCCGATTCTTTAATAAATACATTCAAATACAGAATAGTTCTTTGACAATTAATTTATCAATCATATATATTGAATTTTATGTGCAGGTGATATCTAATATAACGGACTCTCTCTCTCTCTTTTTCTCTCTCTCCATTTATATCCAATGTTGATTTTCTTCTTGTGCATGAAATAGATATGATGCACGTGCACTTGTAGTAAACACTGTAGATGATAATACTAGTACTACATCAAAACATGTTAATTATTCTATCAACTAATAAACTTCGCCTGAAATACATTTGATTCAATTACAAGAACATATTTAACTCGATCATTTTAATCCATTTTGTGGTATTTATCCCTCAGATGTATAATGTCTTTATTTTAATCAAATAATAATAGGGGATATTCCAACAGATACGAAATCAGGTAATACAAAAATGTTGTTCATTATGCATTGTTTTAATTTTCTAATTTACTGGGTGGGTGATACACTTTATATACAATTGTCATGTTTTTATATTTATATTTACCACCAACCTAGTAAATTCAAATATTAAAACACGACAATTATATCTTCCGACCGTTTTTCTTCATAACTAAATTTGTTTTTAAAAATATGAAGACTTTCAAAAGTTCTACAGTAACTATGAACAGAGAGTAATTATGGATGATAGTATTACTACATAAATATGTTATATTAGAATTTTCAAAATTTAATATTTTTAATTTTTTTTAATGTACGTACATTTACTGCTATTACTGATAAAACTGGTACAATTCCAATGATAATCAAAGTACTGAAAGTACTGACACGAGTTGATGGTAATCATTAAGTTTTAATGAGGTATTATACACTCAGTATACTGAAAAAATATACATTGTGTACACATGTTTGAAATATATTGCAGGTTAATTTTAATAAAGATTTACTGTCACAATATGACATCAGCCTTTTTACTGAAATAATTCATGCTTTTTTCAGAGTTCGAAATTAACAAAAACCTGCGTGAATCACCCAATTTTATTTCAAATAAGAACAATAATGACAAAGAAAACATCACAACTTTTTTCACATTCTTTACCATTTACATCACACATGAGTAGCCTGTAGGTCGGATTTCTACAACGAATTTACGTTACTTTTTATTTTGGTAAAATTAGGTTTTACAAAAAAGTGACATAAAATCCGTGCAGACATTCGGTGTAACGTGAGAACTGATGGCTTTATTTATTATGCAACAAACTACATAGATCAGCGATATGATTATAAAACATTGTGCTTATAAACATCGTTTCATCGATATTAAATTTCTATGCGACAGGACATTTTGTATCCTTACACTGTACTATGAAAGGTCACAAACGGGATTAACTTCGCGATGACCATTTTCACGTTAATATTCACTTTTAACGCGTTAAAACTCACTTTTAACGTTTTATAACATACTTTTACAATGCAAATAATGATTTTTAACGTGAAAGATGATATTTTGAAGGATATTTTAACGTGTTAGTGTTGATTTTTAAGTTTTGCACGCAAAACAGGATTTTAACGCGTTAGAAATGGAAAAATACGATATAAACTTAACCAATCGGATGCCACGTTTCGTTTAGTTGTAATGAAATGGTGCCAGGTATCGAGATATTTGTTTCCATATTTTTTAACAATCTAAATATCTAATTCCCATAATAGTTCGATTCAAAATATTGGTTCGTTTGGTAAGTATCGGTGACTGAATTGGACATAACATTTTATTGAGGGCGGGAAATGTCCCGAGATTGAAACACACTGTTATTTGGTCACGTTTTTAGGTACTAAACATCGTTGACATTTTACATCTTACATGTGCAGATATTCCCAGCATATGTATCTAGATTGTCAGATATCTTTTTTTTCGTTTAGTAAATATCGTAAATACAAATTTCAATTCTTATCCTCTTCAGCACATTTCTGGTTGTTCTCTTTATGTTGTAAGAAGAGTAATCGTGTAAGTTCGTCCCGTTTGTGACTCAAACGGCCTTTAATTCTATACTTCCCATCAGTAGCCTTAAACCTGTAAGTCAATACGTTTGCATGTAAAACATTTCACGTGAATCACGTGAATGAGGAATGACGCAACTTCTATGGCCGACTTCCCTGCCAGATCTTGCCGGTACACAGTAAGGGAGAGATACGCAACTCGACCAAAACTCATTTGCATATTAATCGTGCGCAAGAATTTTAAACAGTTAGGTCAATCCTTTTAATGTCAATTCTGTCTCTAGTGTATAATGTTAAAAGATAATTGAAAAGCAACATTTTAAAGCAAATCTATAGTATCTTAAAACTCATAAAGGACGCCGAACTGCCTTTTAATAGCATATATTTCAAAAGTCTTCTAGACCTATATTTTTCAGCGAATTGTTTCTTTCTTTTCCTCAATTTAAAAAGCAAAAATATACATTAAAATTTGCTATAGCGGCCACCTTTATATAAGGATTACCTGTTTATAAAGGCCAGTTTTTTCAAGTCCTTTGACTGTATACTTCAACTAAATTGAACCTATGTATAAGGGCCACTGCACATAAAGGTAAATATTTTCTGGTCCCTTGGGTGGCCCCTGTATACAGGTTTCAATGTACATATAAAAGTTGTGATTTGGAAATTCCAATCTTGATGTTGAGTTTATGTTGCTGAAATGCATATACACGTGGAATTCCCCGTAATATAATGTGTTATTAACCCATACTGCAAAATGTACTTTGATTTGTTCCCAATAAACAACTTACCATAACATTTCTCAGTTGATGTAACATAAATTCGTAAAAAGGGGGAGAAATAAACTTTGGCCTTCAAAATGACATTAGATATATCAACGATAACTTGTCATAAAAATTATATATCGGCATATGATTAAGTTATCACAAAAAATAACGAGGAATCGCGTTAATTCATCATTTGTGAAGAATGCTTCGATTGTGTTTTTCATTATCTTGTTTCGCTATATGATATATTGAGTTACTTATTCGATGAAAGGTTTTAAAGGTACTGTTCAGATATTTTCATAAAACTATATAAAAATTTCAGATACCAAAGTATCATCAATAGAATGTCCAGGACATAGATACAAATCCGGTAAAAATGGACAAACACGGACCTCTGGAAACCAAGAGGTTGGATCAGGTGCCATGGAGGAGTAAGCATCCCCTGTCGACCGGTCACACCCGCCGTGAGTCCACAGTCAAGTCCAATGAAACACGTGAGGAGTGTATCCTCGTCACAATTGGTACAGACGTCTCAACATCCGCCAACGAAAAGGCAACTCAACATTTCACTTAGTGAAACAGAGTAGTCGCAAACAAGACTATTATACCGACCGTAAAAGTTGAAAAGTATTTTGATTGGCCGAGTGAAAAATGACACAGTTAACATTGATTTTGCAGAGAGTGTTATTTTTCACACTGTGAAAAATAAAAAACGATTGCAAAATTATTTGGTTAATCAAGCCTTATTATTCCTCATAAAATGTAATAAATGTGTTTATCTACTGTAAAATTATCAAATGTAATTGTTTTCAAACTTGCTTTCCTAATTAAGTCGCTCGGGATAAAATAAGAGCTACGGCACATAAATAAAACAAAACTGAAAAACGATTTAAAGGCTACATAATATCAGGTTTTACATAGATTTAGTTGTGTCCGAAATGGTGTATACCGAATTTGAAAAAAATAAATATCAAACGGATATAACAAGTCATTGCCTATCATATCTGTATTTAACTGGGCAATAAAAGTAAAAATCAAATAGATGTAACAACAAGTCATTGCCAATCATATCTATATTTAACTGGGTAATAAAAATAAAAATCAAATAGATGTAACATCAAGTCATTGCCAATCATATCCATATTTAACTGAGTAATAAAAGTAAAAAATAATTTATATATAACAACAAGTCATCGCCAATCATACCTATATTCAACTCGGTAATGAATGCATGTATAACTATTCGCTAATAATATCCGAATTTCACAGATGATAATCAAACTACTTTACATCAACGTCAATTTTATCCATATCCAACCGGGTAATAAAAGTAAAAACCAAATAGATGTAACACCAAGCCATTGAAAATCATATCCATATTCAATCGGGTAATAAAAATAAATATCAAACTATATAACATTAAGTTATTGCCAATCATATCTATATTTAACTGGGCAATAAAAGTAAACATCAAATAGATGTAACAAGTCATTGTCAGTCGTATCTATATTTAACTGGGCAATAAAAGTAAAAATCAAATAGATGTAACAAGTCATTGCCAGTCGTATCTATATTTAACTGGGCAATAAAAGTAAAAAAAAATAACAAATAGATGTAACAAGTCATTGTCAGTCGTATCTATATTTAACTGGGCAATAAAAGTAAAAATCAAATAGATGTAACAAGTCATTGCCAGTCGTATCTATATTTAACTGGGCAATAAAAGTAAAAATCAAATAGATGTAACAAGTCATTGCCAGTCTTATCTATATTTAACTAGGCAATAAAAGTAAAAATCAAATAGATGTAACAAGTCATTGCCAGTCATATCTATATTTAATTGGGCAATAAAAGTAAAAATCAAATAGATATAACAAAAAATCATTTCCAATCATATCTATATTTAACTGGGTAATGAAAATAAAAATCAAATAGATGTAACAAGTCATCACCAATCGTGTCTATAATTTACTGGGTAATAAAGATAAAAATCAAATAGTTATAACAACAAGTCATTGCTTGCCAATGATATCTATATTTAACCAGGTAATAAAAGAAAAAATCAAGTAGATATATATGGCACGCCAAAATCACATTAATGAGTTATACCTAATTTTTTTCTCAGATAAACATAGGTCTTCTCCAGTTAAACCTAGTTTTTCTCAGTTAAACCTATTTTTCTCCAATTAATGTTGCTTGCGAGTTAAACCTATTTTTTCTCCAGTTAATCCTAATATTTCTCGTAACCCAAATTAACAGGAGAAAAACTTAGTTTAACTGAGAAAAATTAGGTTTAACTGCGCGAAATACTAATTAATGTGATTGTGGCGCAGTAAAACCTCAGTTAAACTAGTTTTTTCTCGAGAGAAAAAACTAGGTTTAACTCATTTTTGTGATTTTGGCGCAGTTAAACTTAGTTTTCCTAAGTTAAACATAGGTTTTCTCCAGTTAATGTGGGTTAACTGGAGAAAAATTAGGTTTAACTGAGAATATCTAGGTGTAACTGATTAAAGACGCCGGAATTATAATAATGAGTTAATCCTAGTTTTTCTCGAGATAAAACCTAGTTTTTCTCAGTTAACTCCAGTTAAAGTGGGTACGAGTTCAACCTAATTTTTCTCCAGTTAATCCTATTTTTCTCGTAACCCACATTAACTTGAGAAAAAGTAGATTTAACTGAGAAAGAATTAACTTCCCCAAAATCATATAAATCCTCATTAACGTGGTTGTGGCGCAGTTAAATCTAGTTTTTCTCAGTTAAACTAGATTTTTCTCGAGTTTATTTTTCACAAATGATCCCATATATCAGGGCATGTTCAACATATGAACATTTCATATACAGAGGTAAACTACTCACAGACAAAGAATGACACAGGGATATCGAAAAACTCGTTTGATGTCAACGTTCCGCAAATTTTTTAATAGTCTTGTTTGCAATTACTCTGTTTTACTAAGTGAAATGTTGAGTTGCCTGTTCTATTGCTGTTGTACCGATTTTGCGAGGATCGTTCCTCACGTATTTCATTGCCAATGATATCTACATGTAACCGGGTAATAAAAGTAAAAAATCAATTTGACATTTAGATATATCGACAATATATCCCAACGAACTAGAAATTAAAGATACAACAGAATCAAGCACACACGCTTGCAACTTAGACATTTTACTTACTATAGACATAGATTGGAAATTAATAACTATACGACAAACGCGACGATTTCGGCTTTTCCATTGTAACTTTTCCACATTTAAATAGTAATTTCCCATAATCACCCGCATATGGAGTTTATTTTTCACAAATGATCCGATATGTCAGGGCATGTTTAACATATGAACATTTCATATACAGAGGTAAACTACTTACAGACAAATTATTGACACAGGGATACCGAAAACCATTTTTGATGTCAACGTTCCGCAGATTTTATGATCGGTATAATAATCTTGTTTGCAATTACTCTGTTGTTCTAAGTGAAATGTTGAGCTACCTGTTCGATTGCGGTTGTACCAATTGTGACGAGGATTCGTTCCTCACGTGTTTCATTTTGATTTGACTGTGGAGTCACCGCAGGTGTGGCCGGTCGGTTGATTTCAACAGGTCTGTGTTTGTCCATTTTTTACCAGATTTGTACCTATGTCCTGGACATCCCATAGATTTATACTTTGGTATCTGATTTTTTACAACACACATTTAGATATAAATCATTGTCATTGACAAAACCGAAACTATTCACATTTCCAAGTAATGATTTTAAAATCTAATAACTCCATACAAGGACATCATTGGCATTGGTCCGGATTTTTACAGGGTGTAAAAGCAAACGACATATATAACTACAAGTCTTTGTCATTTTTATTAAAAAAAAAAAAGTTTTTGCTACAATTTACAATCGGTCCAAGTAGGGTTACGGTTACGCATGCAATTGCAATAGCGGGCACTTGTATACATATACAAATTTTAAAAATTGCATTTCACTCCGTTTTTAAGTCACAAATGACAATCCCTGTTTACAAACCGAAACTCTTCACATCCAAGTCATGATTTTAAAATCTAAATGTATCAAGGCATTGGTCTTTACATACAAACGTCAAATAATGGTTGTTTTCTATAAGTCCAAATAAGTAAATCCCTACACAAAAATTGTCTTAACTCCTATGTAAGTCTAAATGACAACGCCTTATACAGTACGGTCGTCATCACAGCTGTTTAAGTTCAAATATCAATCTCTATACATAACAGTTGTCATTGCTGTTTTATAAGTCCAAATGTAAATCGTCTAAACAATGTCTTAACACCTTATAAGTCAAATGACAACGGTTGTACATTACGGTTGTATACGTCCAGCTATCAAATCCAAATGACAAAGCCTTATACAATATGGTTGTCATCTCTCCTGTATACGTCTAAATGACAACACCTTATACATTACGGTTGTCATTACTGTTGTATACGTCCAGATATCAATCCCTATACATAACAGTTGTCTTAACTCCTGTATACGTCCAAATGACAACACCTTATACATTACGCTTGTCATTACTGTTGTATACGTCCAGATATCAATCCCTATACATAACAGTTGTCTTAACTCCTGTATACGTCCAAATGACAACACCTTATACATTACGGTTGTCATTACTGTTGTGTACGTCCAGATATCAATCCCTATACATAACAGTTGTCTTATCTCCCGTATACGTCCAAATGACAACAGGCACCCGATTAATGTCAGTATACGCCGCTCATATCGTGAAGAAACTGGTTTAAAGGATTACAGTCTTTATGATATAAAATATAAGGTACTAAGTTATAAATCTTCAGGATGTCCGGGTTAAGTTTACATACAGATCTTGTGATATTAGACAAACACGGACCTCTGGAAATCTAGAGGTGGGATCCGGTGCCATGATTTGATTTTCACAATGGCTGTTAGTAGCAAAGCCCGCAAATGGATTGGACTCAAACAATTTAATTCCATAGTCTACCGAATATTTTCATTTTGTATTAGCGACATTCAAATGGATCTGGAACTTTCGTTAATAAGTCTTTCAAATGCATTTATGTATACAAAATGTTGTCAGGTTTAAGAAAACGTAACCTTTTTTTTATTTTGGGAAGTGTTGATGACCTTTGATCTGGTTGTTGTTATTGTATTGTTGTGTAACGTCCCACTCAAGAAATTATCAAATGCCGGTGAAGGGCTTCAAATTTTGCCCTATGCTCGGCACTTACGGCCATTCAGCAGTGAAGATTCTTTAACGTGCCGACACCTACTGTGACACGGGACCTCGGTTTTAACTGTCTCAACCGAAGGACAGGAAAAGCCAGTCGCCGCCGCCGAGGCTCGAATCCGCTACCCTCCGGTTACCAATCGAGCACTCTAGCGCCTTTGATCTGGTGTATGCAAACATAACGTTTGCATCATTCGCCAAGACTTTCCAATACACAACGCTCAACAAATCAAACATGGCTTTTCAGAATATCTGTATTGACTTTTGATACGATAATCATTCCTGAAAATTTTCAAATGCCTATGCCGATACAAAATGTTGGCAGTTTTTAAAAAAAACTGGAAATGTACTGCTTTTCCCCATCCAAAATTACTTCGGCCATGAAGGCTGAACGATACACCCAATGGCCATTAAGTTTTCAATTTTGGCACGGCAAATCTAGACATTACGCGCATATAAAGCATTTATTTCAGTAAGGTATCCAAGAAGAGAGGCATTTTTAGTAGAACCTGTTTTCTCTGTTTTGTTCCGCCACTGGTCTCCAAAGGTGAAATCATGACATGTCCCTTCACATATTGAAACAAGTGACCAAGTTATATAAGAATCGGCTAAACTGTTCCTGATATCTTGTGATTTATCGCACGATGCACGACAACATGGCCCGAAGTCACCAAATTTACTCAGTACTCAAGCTCAATTATCTTTTCATGATTTTAAGGTAAAAATACGCAAAAATTATTCTGTAACTAGACATGTTTGTATATTTACGGCATACAATTGTAAATAATGATAAAAGGTATTGCTCATTTGAAGAAAACTTCAGAAATATTAATTTTTTTCAGTACGTACTCAAACTTTGAGTACCGTACACAACGTTTTTGTTTATATTTTTACAGAAAAATCTTCAATGTGATGCAAATATTTATATGTGAATGATATGGTGGCTGATTCGGGACATCGTAATATCGCTTCGTTTAATACAACGATACGAAATGGCGATATTACGATACGAAATGACGATATAAGTTACGAAATGACGATATTACAATACGAAATGACAATGTTATGATACCATGATATTACGATATCACGATATTATGATATTACGATACGAAATGACGATATTACGATACGAAATGACGATATTACGATATTATCACTACCATGTTTATGCATGCGTCGCTTCAAACCGAGGTTCATCCGCCATTTGCAAGGTTAGGGTTAGAAGACACAACCCGGGGGTAGGTGATTTGCATAACATGTACTAGAAAAAAACCATACCGGACAGAACGGATATTTCAGAAAGAAAAAATGAATGTTATTACTATATTTGTGTCAGATATGATAGCAGATTTATTTGAATTAAATATTTACGTAAAGTATAGTTTTAGTTCACTACTTAAAATTTCCCAGATACCGATATCAATGATTTTCTTCAAGGTCACATGTATAATTGTGCAAAAAAGCAGCTTAACTTCTAAAAAATCAAAAACAGTATGATATTTTTAAATATTATTATTTTAGCTATAGGTATCTGGGAGATTTCAAGTAATGAACTAATTTAAAACTATAATTTACGTTTTGATTTGATTTGATTTTTGTTTTACGCCATACTCAACAATCTTTCAGTCATATGATGGCGTCCAGTTTTATAGGTGGAGGAGAAACCCCGGTTACCCGGGTAAAGACCACCGACCTTCCGCAAGAAAACTGGCAAACTTTCCCACATAATTCGAAATGACCCTAGCGGGATTCGAACCAGAGGTGAGAGGCCGTGTGACTATAATTTACGTAAATATTTAATTCAAATAAATCTGTTATCATATCTGACACAAATATTCATGTTGTGACAGGTGATCTCAACAATGTGCGCAACAGAAAACTGAGAGATCTTTTATGCAAAGGCCCAAAATATAGGGAACCTATATCGTTTACATGGAGCCAAAACTTTGAAATTATTATGGACGCATGTAAAGAGTACGCCATACGCTGAACTAAGAAAGAAGATGTCGAACCTGATACTCTTTCGGAGTGGATTAAGTTAATCAGTAATATTCTTAAACGAAGAATTCGACGACTTAAACATTGTGTCAACACAAAACACAATTCAATTTTTCGTGACCCTGATGTTGTCAGAGAAATTTCCCGTCTCCATGGAAATTTTATCATCGTTCCTGCTGACAAAGCATCTAACAACTTCGCATTTGTCTGCAGGCGATACTACTCAGCATCCTACAAGATGAACTTGGACTAAACACACTTCCTGAAATCCTACATACTCTCTAACCGATTTCTCTACCTCTGAAATATTAGATAAATATAAATTTGTTCTCGCTTCGTTTACAATACCCACAAGTTATAAGGAGCTTGAATTGCCATATATTTATTGGATTCCGAAGATGCACAAAAATTCCTATTAACACCGCTTCATTGCGGGGTCATCTAAGTGTTCCACCAAGCCTTTACCTATTTTGCTTACCAAACTTCTAACACATATTAAACAAGGGTATAACGACCTACTCAAGAAGCGGAGTCAATCAAATGTGGATCTTGGAGAATTCAAAGGAATTGTTGGAACATTTAAAAAATGGACTAGAGTTTAGATTATTGGTTGGCACTTCTTCAATTTTACTTCTAATAACACTCATTTTTTTTCTTTCTGAAATATCCGTTTTGTCCGGTATATTTTTTTTCTATTTCTTGCTATTCAAATCCCCTACCCCAAGGTTGTGTCGTCTAACCCTACCTTGCAAATGGCGGATGAACCTCGGTTTGAAGCGACGCATGCGTAGACATGGTAGTGATGATGACGTAATATCGTGATCTCGTAATATCGTCATTTCGTATCGTAATATCGTGATACCGTAGTATCATATGTATCAATAAATGAGGATATAAAACCTCATAACCAGCTATGTTAGTAATACGTTGTCAAATATCAAATAACAGATTACATGCACTGATTGATGGTAATACTGTCCTGTACTCAAGTACTCATTTTTAATTTATTTTAAAAATACAATAAGAAATGGACATCTGTCTTGAAATAGATATTAAAATATTTTATAATAAGGATTATTATAGGTAATTTTCAGTATACTAGAAGTTACCAACTATAAATATTGAAGTAAGATACCGTTTTAGACAACAACGTCCAAGAAATTAGATTATGATGTATTTTATTTATTTTGTGAAGATACTTTATCGCCTATTAAATCTGTGGCGACGCAACATAACAGATAAAGAAAGATAACTCTCACAAAAATTATCAACAGATCGAATATTCGCAGGAATAATTTCAAAACATTCGCCATTCAAACAGCAAACAGCTATCCATCTCGTTGTCTTCCATTTCTCAAGTAATATCACCTTTTTCAGTAAATTGATATTTATGTTATATTTTCGTGTGAAAAGTCCAGGCCCAATTTTTTCCGAAAGAAAACCACGAAATCGTTCAGTATAGAACTTTAATATCTGTACCATTGTGTAAAGTACTTTTGATGTCAGTCGGTCGTGCACTGGTAAATAGCAGTGCCGTAGGAAGCAAACCAAACGTTGGGGGGGGGGGGCATTTTTTTT
>BROG01000033.1:697500-712500 GCA_030159075.1 Atrina japonica
TTCTACATTTATCAGTCTGGAGTAGCTTAAATAAAGAAGATCAACGAGAAAGATTTTATTATAAGATTATGCTTTTTACATATATGTTATCATTATTTACAATTTATCATATTTACTATCTATAAAGAACCTTTAGACAGCATTTTTAAAGTTGTGAAATTGAAGAGATGGACTTTATGTTAATGAAATCAATACGAAATAAATATTGTCTTTACAGATCTCCGAAATCGATGTTCCCCATTTAAGATGTCTGTAAGTGTATAATTACATTCAGAAGTCAAATGTTGTAATTAAATTTAATTTATATGGAGATTTTCGCTTCTTAAAACTTAGATATCGACCTCGTAAATTATATGGCTTAAAATGTCGACAAGAACATTCAAAAATAGAAAAGAATTTTTTGTCTGAATGTAAACAAGGACAATTTTTTTTATTTTAAAGTTTAAAAATTAATCATTTTATGGCTTTGACACTGATTTCATCCTATTTCTACACTATGGCTTTAACGATCAAGTTTTGGCGAAAGTTTAAACACCTGTTTATTATTTTTGTTCAGGGATTTACAGAACGAATGACTTTGATATGGAATGATGATATGGATGTACCAGAAGAAATTACCAAGTTATAGCAGTGTGGAGTAGCATTATGAAAGAGGATTCAGTATAATACTGTAATCCGTTTGATTTGGAACTTCCGTATCCAAAAGAAACTTTATATCCCAATCAATTGTCCAATAACAATTGATAGTTGCACAATTATTTTACTTTTCGTATTCTTCTATTTGCAAAATATTAGATAAGTAGAAAAATCAGGTACATTATCTTCCTTCGTTTTGTTAAATATACGCCATGCATGTACAAGATGTACAAGTAAAACACCAGCATATTTTCAGCTGACACAATAGAAAAACTTCTAGATAGCATCACAACACATGGATATATATAAACACGTATTCATTCGGCGAACATTACATACTTGCAAGAGGTTATCACCACGTGACCCCATAGCGAATTGTGTTAGCTCTTCTAGGCGACATCTCAGATAATAGTAGGGTGCCCAGCCAACGAATTTGGTCGATTTCGGTTAACGGAATAACACACGGTAAATTTTATATAATTGGAAAGAGGAGGCAAAGCCAATTTTTGAGTGAAAGTGTGGCAACTTCCGGGTATGAGACTACGCCGAACGATTTTGTTTCTTATACTACAATTTTCACGACAAAGTCAATTTAATACAAAGCTGAAAGTTACTAGAAATCGGCACAAAAATATTCCTCGGAACAAAACAACCTTCTACTACTTTCACTGGCCAAATAAATCAAATAATTAAACCACACAACGAGCAAAAATAAGTAATGTGGTGAATGAAAATCGTTCTAGTTAATGACCTGGCAGTGTAAGCAACAAAATGATTAACGGCACGAGATAATCCATGTTGAATAAAGGTAAAAATTGTGACAAAATTTGTGTTTTAAATTGCTAATTTCTTCACAACGACTTACATTTCAGGAGTGAAAATTGGCACACACATGAAATCTAACTTATCATTTTAATCAGAATTAAAAATATTGCGAAAGGAATTTGTAATTTTTAAGTTTTTTTGCTATAGATGAAAATATGGTAAATTTGTGGTAAAATTTTGACCTTTTTCAGATTATGAAATAATTATACGTAGATAGCTTATGAAATATCCGTGTTCGTTTTATGATATATTTGTTGTATGCACTTTATTCTTAGTACCATTGTAACCACCAAAAATACAGCAATAATTTCATTTATCATGTTTAAAGATTCCCCCTACAATATAGTCGCAGGGGGTACCCTGTAAAACACGAAATTTAGAAAATTGTGACCACGGTAACTTACGACGACAATCACGATTGAAAAATATAAAGATTTTCCTATGATTTGCAAATAAATTTAGCCGTGTGTTATTCCGGTAACTTAAAGTCGTTAACTAGAGGTCTTTTTCGACACTGGGCACCCTACTGTAACAGGAGCTGCGAATGATCGGTTTATATATATATATATATATATATATATATATATATATAGAGAGAGAGAGAGAGAGAGAGAGAGAGAGAGAGAGAGAGAGAGAGAGGGAGAGAGAGAGAGAGAGACTCTTAATAATTGCATTCCTGCTTTAAATTTGGGTATAATTACCTGTCCTTATCAAATTCATAATACTCGAATGTTTTATTTATATATATATATATATATATATATATCTGTGTGTGTGTGTGTGTGTGTGTGTGTGTGTGTGTGTGTGTGTGTGTGTGTGTTGTATATTGTCTTGTCTATAAATTAGAGGACACTATTGCACTATAGAGTAAGAATAAAATTGACATCGGGTTGTCTGTTTTGTTTTGCTAATATTAATTATCACTCTCAATTATTGTTGTGACTGTTGTGTTGAATGAAAACTGGTAAATGATAATCGAGAAAATCTTGTCCGAAGTCTTCTGGCAAGAGCGAGTTCGAATCCCACTTGGACCTACGCTGATTTTGTAGGAATGTTAGTCTCTCCCCCGGGTACTTGTACGATTACCTTTGTCATTGTATGTATATTGAAGCATTGTACATTTTGCTGATGGTTTTATATATAAAACGGCCTTATCCCTTATCTAAAATAGGTCATAGTGTTGGTACTTTGTTGAGTGTGTTTCCTAATATGAACAAGGTATCGTTAACTGAAATATACACTCTTATTCATTTTGAATATAAAGTGAAACCTCGTCTACACACCATACGTACATTTAAAGAAACGTCACGAGCAATTGTTGAATTTCCTGTATTTTGACCCGTTTTTAATTATACTAATGATTTGATTGCAATAAGGAACCTTGGAAGTAACTCTCACACGCAAAACACATTAACTGTAATTGATGTTCTTTGCGTCCGAACAGTCAGCGTTATTAATTCTGAACTCGTTCTCAAATCTCTTGGTATAAAAGCTAGATGTCTACATTATATATTATATCTCTTGGTATAAAAGCTAAGTAGATGTCTATATTATATGGAGGTATTTGTACATAGTGGTAATAGTTTCAATGAAGGCAATCATTCAGTATTCACTTAAGTATGAAAAACTGAATTTCAAAATATCTCAACATGAAATTGACTAAATTGATGATTTACCTCATGTTATATTAATTATTGCATTAATTACCTTTGTCTAATTAATATTACCGGTAACAACACGGATGTGACAAAAGGTATTTGAGATTCAGAAAAGCCTTTGAGTTGGCGTTTCAGGCCCTGCATTTTGTTTTACTATCTTGTGAAAAAAAACATGATAAAAAGAATGGGTTTTAAAATATTTTATTGAAAACAAGTCCCTAACATAAACATATAATTTTCAATACCCGAGACGTGTTTTGCATCAACGTGAACAGGTGATCATTTGTACGATCCGATTGTGACAATATATGTGTATAGCACAGACGGTTCATCTTTCATCATAATCCCACATGAGTAGTATCCTTATTTATATGATATAACATTGCATTGCACATAATTACTATAAAATATAAATATAATAACATTGTCAGAATGACAATACACGTAACAAAATAACAATATTCATTTTTACAGCTTGTTAGAAAAACTTTAGTAGTCTTAAAAATAAAAATGATAATTCATATGATAACTCCAAACAATCAAATTACATGTATTTTATTGAATGTAACAATAGTGATTCAAAACGAATCCAAGAGATATTTTGCTTCGGTATTTCCCCTTTAGATTGATTTTATCAGTTAACATAATAATAAAAAATCAAATAATAATACAAATAATAATAATAATAATAATAATAATAATAATAGTAATGATGATGATGATGTAAATAATAATAATAATAATAAATATAATAAAGATAATATAATCATCATCATCATCATCATCGTCGTCGTCGTCGTCGAGGGTTCTAAATTCGTCAGGGTTCTAATTTCGACAGCGTTCTTAATTTGTTAATATTTCGTTTCATCCTGCAGTATCATGTATGTAAACGTACACAAGTGTAAAACTAAATATTTGCTTCCTCGTGATATGATTTCTTTGAGAATGCGCTGGAAGCAAGTGAGTAATTATATATATTTTTTCTACCAGCATGCTCCAAAAACGTATATTCAGTTATTCCTCATTCGGTAAAATTTCAATAAAACGATAAATGGATCAAATCACACACTATAAACTCAAATCTCTATCTTCTGCCAAGAATGCACAGGCAGCAATGGATATCACGTGTTTTGTTTGGCTATATTGTGTGCGCAACATTATATTATGTAAATGTCGAAATTAGGACCTACTAATGGCGGCGCTCAACTATCGCTGTGTGGAACTTGTTTCTTATTTGTTTAGAAAAAAAAGAATGTATTTCAAAATAAACTGACTACACGGATAGATACTGCACCAAATGAGTTTCTTACTACACTGAAAAGTTTTGATATAAATTCCTTGATAAACGTTTCAAACCGATGGAACACTTTTGCCTGTCGAAATATGGACCCTCGTTGATAGATATACTAAACAAACAACAATTCAGTGCTGGTTGGCACGGATGTGTAAAAATTATCATTGCAGAGATAATACAATCACCTTTCAATATACGAAGAGTTCAAAGCTACATTACGCAATAAGGCGGTAGTGCATTGTTCAGTATAGAAATTATTTGGTGTTTGCACGGAAATTGTACTTAATTTGAACTTTTATTTATTTTTTTTATTTATTTTTTTTTTTTATTTATTTATTTTTTTTTTTTTTCGGGGGGGGGGGACAAATTAATACATACCGTAAAATGAATATAAAGTTAAATGATAATGAGGTAAATAGAAGAGTGATAAGAGTTTAAAATGTTCTTCAAAAGATGTAATTATGTGTATGAAGACATTGCATTGCTAAATCATCTCAGATACTAGCAGTGAAACACAAATGTTATTTATTCATCGGTAAATTTGTAGACATCAAAGGAAATATGTAAAAACTGGTTGTTCTATTTTCTCCAAGTATCACATACTTTTTATTTAAAAGTTCTCATTTAAAACGAACACCCGCACTCAGTAGTTTGTCACCTTGAATGAATTAATCAGTAAAAGTGATCACTAATCACTTTCGCGTAATTCAAATTCATTTTCTAACATACACACTAATATATATATATAAACACGTATAAACATACACACGTATAAACATAAAATGCACACTTGCGAATAGTCCTAGTATTCTATAACTTTATAAGATTGTGTTACTTTTATCGCCATGGTTACCAGACTCACACGGTACAGTTATACAGGATTATAAACAAACATAAAGATAAATTGCAAAGTAAAACTGATAGCAAGTGGTATATAAGTTTTGTTCATCAGTTTTTGGTAGGTCCATGACATCGGTCATGTTAAAAAAAGAAACATTTCAATCACAGAAATAAAATATCACCTTAACTCGTAGTATGTACGTGTATCAAAACATCTCGATACATGCAACAGAGAATGTCCATCTATAAAACAAATTCAATCCATATATAACTATTTTATGAATGAATACCCCCCCCCCCCAAATAGCAAAGCGTTAACCGTTCGGAATTCCAGTGACAATATAAAACTTTTAATATCAAACAAATACTACAATTCTGGGAATACATCATGTTACTCATACCATACTGTATTCACAAAAGCCAATATGAATCATGGGAATGATACAACGGCTTAGCATGTCTTTATTCCCTTCTGTTTCACATAGTGGTTTTCCTTAGGTATTTGACAGCTTGACTTGAAAAATTTATCGTTGTGTCATCCCAAATGCGGCTGATACAATGTGATCTACGAACCTGTCTTACAATAACAAAATACGATCGAGTTAAAAAATTATACTCTGATGTATAAAGGTCAATGTTTTAGCTTCGCGCCTGGTAAGGTAAACATAACAACATCGAATTAAACCAAAATGAATGGTCAATTAGCTTCTCATTCGAAATTTTGCATGGTTTTAAATAAAAATTTAGAAATAATGAAATAATACGATAGAATGTATTTAATTTCTCATTTTGAGTGTGATGCAATTTATTGTATAAAATCAATCAATTTAATGAATAACATCAATCAAAGCCTACATTAATCAATCTTAGCATAAAAAGTACCTGGAAATTAAAATCTACATTCTAAATGCATCATCATCCTTTTAGTTGTAGTAATAATATATTATTATTATTATTAGTAGTTGTTGTTGTTGTTGTAAAGGAGGTAGTAGTAGTGGTAGTAGTAGTAGTGGTAGTAGTAGTAGTAGTAGTAGTAGTAGCAGTTGTAGTAGTAGTAGTAGTAGTAGTAGTAGTAGTAGTAGTAGTAGAAGTAGTAGTAGTTGTAATAGAAGCAGTAGTAGTAGTAGTAGTTGTAGTAGTAGTAGTTAAGTAGTAGTAGTAGTAGTAGTAGTAGTTGTTGTTGTAGTAGTAGTAGTTGTAGTAGTAGTAGTAGTAGTAGTAGTAGAAGTAGTAGTAGTTGTAATAGAAGTAGTAGTAGTAGTAGTAGTAGTTGTTGTTGTAGTAGTAGTAGTAGTAGTAGTAGTAGTAGTAGTAGTAGTAGTAGTAGTAGTAGCAGTCGTAGTAGTAGTAGTAGCAGTAGTAGTAGTAGTAGAAGTAATAGTAAGGGTAGGGGAAGGAAGAAGAGGAGGAGGGTTATTAGGAATAGGAGTGATCTATTTTGTATTATCACCAGTAATGTACCTACCTCAAACGATCCTAATCCACCCATACTAAAATCAGACTGTAAAATAAATTGATGCCTTTATTGTATTTTAAGTGAAATATTACTGAAAGTTATTTATTTTATATCTAAGTAAGACAGACTGCAATAATTATAATACAGTTTGTGTATTTAAAGGTTTATTCTTAAAAATGGATATAGGAATAAGAGTAAATTATCTTTATTTTAAAAAACATCATTCTATTTATTGTAAGTGACATTTTTAAGATAAAAACATAATGCAAACCCCATCACTTCCACTAAAATTTCCACTATCCCACAGATGACCTACAAGTAAAGAAAAACGTAAATCTTGACTTGTTCTTAATTATATGTGATGGCTTATCAATTTTGTGTTTGTATTTGTAGTGTTTGATATTTTTTATATTGCAGGATATCATGAAATAAAAATTGTCATTGTCAAAAATAAATAAATCTAAAACGTCTTAGAGGAATATATATAGTCATATGGAAAAACACCAGCTTTGTTTACAACATGGGCGCAGACATTTTGGACACCCCCAAAGTTGTGCGGAGGGTAAAATGAGCCCAGTGATCTGATTGGTCATTAAATGAAAAAATTAGTTTTGCCATTAATAAGTGAAATAAAGGTGATAAAAAAGATACATAAATATTGGTAGTACTTTGGAAATTATAGGGTTGATGGTTGAAAATTGAAAGGGAGGGGTCATATGAGAATAGATATTTTCCTTTGGTGCGGAATACTACGAGTTGTAAACAAGTGAAAATTTGAAGTAAAAATGCAACGGCAACCTATACTTTTGATTGCAAATTTTGTTATCAAAAATATTGATCTTCAACACCAGGGTACTTATTTGACCCAGATATAATAAACATGGGACTGACAGTGACCTGAAGTTTTTGTAAATTAGCATTGAGGCTATGGGAAAAATATTTGGTGGTGTCTGTCCTATAGAGAAATTCACACATTGACACATGTAGGCTGGATGAAGCCTTAAAATAAGTCATTTCTCTAATTTTTTATCACCTAAATTGCAATTCATTCACTTTTACTCATACTTTTAAACAGATTTGAGGGTCTCTATGAAATGGGTGGCACCTGTTGGGGGGTCCACAAGGTGCAAATTTAATAGGTGTGCTGCCTCTACACACATTATTATACATTTTGTTGCATATTGAGATCTCTTAATTTTATCTGTATGTTTTATATTACACCTAGAACTAATATTTTATCATTTATTTGTCAAAATTCCATCTGTACTTGGAAAATTCAAGTATACCCCCACCCTCTCCTACAAACATGCACATGTTCTTTTATAAAAAAATCATATAGTTATGGTTATGCATAGTGAATAATTTAAGCAAAACATTTTGGAAATGATGTTTCTATTGTAAATTTTAACTCATTTGAATTAAAATCAGACCTTTTTGAGGTAAAGACTGGTTGATTTTCTTCTTTTGAGGGGCAAAATCTACATATTGGGACCATGTCATTTTACTCATACAGTGTATTTTGTACCTTTAGTTGTATATATGTACTGTATCTGAAGGGTAAAAACCATCTCATTTTTAAGAAAATTGTAATAAACTGCATTTCAGCATTTAAGTCTCATCAGTAAAATATTTCATCATGCCATATACACTGTAAACAGTATAAAAAATTAATTTAAATACCAACCCCCCCCCCCCCCCCCCCCCCCCTTATGCTGATCTGTACACAAGAATTTCCATATTGTGGTTAGTCATATTGTGTTAAATTTGGGTAATAGATAATTTGTAAATAAAAAATATCTTTAGAAATAGGGGTGTTTTAACATTTTTTTTCATAATCTATCAACATTTTAACCTGTAGAAGGAATATTTCAATTTTTTAAATCCAGGAAATATTGTCCAATAAGAGATTTTTTATCTAATTATCATACTCAAGTACCTGTAAAGATAATTATAAAGTATCAATTATATTTTGTTCTGTATTAACTCATCTAATATTCATTCAAGTTGCATGTTTTCATAAGTTCTCTAAATTTTCAGTTATGCATTTTTTGTTTGAATCACCTTTTTTCACCCCCCCCCCCCTTTCCAGCAAATGTCACTTATCACTCTCTAGGGGTCATACCAGACAAAAATTAACACCTGATATTGACTTTTACTGGTTTCAAAACTTAGTATAATTAAAATTTGACTTAGTTTTTCATCTAAACAGAACTTTACATATGCCATATCCTTTTAAAAGCAATTTGACTATCATTTTGCACCATTTAAGTGTCAGTCATTTTAAAGTCAGACTCAGTTATCTGCCCTCTGTATTTAATTACTTACATCATGAGACTGTAATTAAGAGATGAAACACAAACATGGACATGTCTGAAAATGATTACATAACATATTTTATATAAATGAACACAATAAGTCTATTGAAATGTGTTATATGTAAGGGTATCCCCTCCCAGAAGTTTTACACTTTTATTAAGGGTGCACTTCATTCCTTGTCAATAAAAGCAATTTGATGATATAAAAAATGACATGGTTTACTTTTAAGTGAGCTTCAGAAATTCTTCTTTACTTCTGGTGCCTAATTGGTTCCCATGCTCATTTAGCAATGATCCAAATTTTAAGTTTTTGTGAAGAAAATGGTATATTTTGTCACTTTTTCCACTATTAAGGGGTACCTTCTACCCTTATTTGATATCATGGTCAATATTGGTAAATAATGGTATGAAATCATTCAAAATAATGAAGTATATGTGTTACAAACAATTCTGAATGAAAATCATGAAAGAAAAACAGACAACTTCTTCATATGATTCATTTATTTGTTAATATCAATGAATGGGATTGAGAGGTAGGGTGTGACACATTATAGACTGTGTTTCTCTTCAGGTTGGGTTCCCATCCTCATTATTAAGGGGGCTTGGTGTACAGTTAGTGAGATTTCCAAAAAATGCAAAATGACCATTTTTGGCAATGTTTTGGATAAATCTATAGGAAAAAACACCAGCTTTGTTTACAACATGGGCGCAGACATTTTGGACACCCAAAGTTGTGCGGAGGGTAAAATGAGCCCAGTGATCTGATTGGTCATTAAATGAAAAAATTAGTTTTTGCCATTAATAAGTGAAATAAAGGTGAAAAAAAAGATACATAATATTGGTAGTACTTTGGAAATTATAGGGTTGATGGTTTGAAAATTGAAAGGGAGGGGTCATATGAGAATAGATATTTTCCTTTGGTGTGGAATACTACGAGTTTGTAAACAAGTGAAAATTTGAAGTAAAAATGCAACGGCAACCTATACTTTTGATTGCAAATTTTGTTATCAAAAATATTGATCTTTCACCACAGGGTACTTATTTGACCCAGATATAATAAACATGGGACTGACAGTGACCTGAAGTTTTGTAAATTAGCATTGAGGCCTATGGGAAAATATTTGGTGGTGTCTGTCCATATATAGTCCGTATTTCCAAAATGATATGCTCGAGAAACAGCAACTCGAAATAAATAAAAACATGCGATTTATCTACCTAGCAAATATAGATAAATTATTATACTATACATTTTGATTGATCTACATATAACAATTGATCATAATATATATATATATATATATATATATATATATATATATATATATATATATATATATATATATATATAAAAAATCTTTATACACCTTTATACATGCTACTACACATTGCGTTAGCCACAAAATTAATCATCATACGACTCACACTTCTAACCTTATAATTATAACATATACATTTTGATCAATGGAGGGAGCTTTTATAGAGGATTATGTAATTATATAAAATGAACGAAAATCAAAGATATATCTCAAAAAGTCTAGTATGTCATACTTCTGATTAGTTACAAGTACTAGATATTATAGAGCTTACGTTTTTATTCTAACTTGTTCTGTTTTCTATCGATAATTGTCCACTATCAGAAAGTATCTGTAACCATAGAAATTTAGGACTTTAAGTTTACCAAAATGATGCAAGGAAATGTATTACAAAGCTTCTTATATATGTGTCTTTTTACGTATGTTTAGATTCGCATACGTAAAACCGTTTGTGCAATTTTGTACATACAAGGAAATATTACGAGCAAAAGGAAGGGTGCTATTCATTTTTACATATATTACTGATCTGTTCTACCTCTTTCCCGAGGGAACGGTCTGCACGGGAAAGGGTTGTAACAGATTTGTTACAACATGTGCTTCTTTGCCTTTTTTATGTGCTTCTTTGCCCCCCCCCCCCCCCAAAAAAAAATTATTTTTTACTAATTTTGATGCTGACTGTAAGATCGGCTTATAACATTTAATTTAGTGAGCAAGTTGTAATGGGAAACCAAATCTAAAAAGAGGAAGAAAGTGTAAGAGCAATGATAGTCCCATTGGAGAATGAATAGCGTTCCTTGTCCGGTAGAGTCGCCCATTGTAAAGAGAAGATGGATACTACTGTGATTAGACAACATGTATCTGACCAATCAAAATTCTAAAAGCTACTAAATATTCACACTGATGCAGTACACGGATTTTTGGTAACGGCTATTGCAAGTAAATCCAAGTATATCATATATATATATATATCCAACACCATTTCTGACTACAAAATGTTAAAGAGGCATCAGCAGTGTTTTTCTACTTTTTAGACTTGTACAGTACTAAATAACTATATAAATACAAGAATCAGATACAGTATATTTCGGTATATTTTTTAAAACAGGGTCAAATCCAGTATGGTATTCATATACAAATAGTAAGGTTAAATTAATCAATTGCTATTGAAAAGGTGCCAAACGTAGGTTCCTAACGCAATTTTCACAAAATATATTGGGATTCATCATTTTATGCCTTTGTATATCTCTTTTTTTTGTTATTTTATTTTATCAATCTAAATAAAAAATGGAAAAAAAAAATACAGGTAATGCCCCTTTAAATATTCATTTTCTTCATTTTAAAAATACCTGTGGTTCTATCAATAAGACCTACTTAATCAAATATAAGATGATAATATTCGCAGTGCAATTATTTGATTGACCTTTTCTACCTTTTTCAGATAAATATTCACTAATTGCAGTTTAATTCGATTTTTAATTTTTTAAGAGAGTTTACGTCACACTTAGCCTTTTTAGTTATACAGAGCCGATCAATTTTAATGGTGATGGAGAGGATACAGTGTAACCGGGAAGAGTCCAACGACTTTTCGCACGTAAACCGGCAAACTTTCTCACAATCTCAGCTTAGGATCCAGCGGGGCTCGAACCTGCACGGACCAGAAGTGATACACTCAATGGATCAGAGCTCTAACCACTCGACCACGGAGGCCCGTGCGGTTTTAAAGAGCAAACAGTTTCCCTTTGAAGATAAAGAATTTGTATCATATGATGATGTAATATCATAATATAATGAATAAATGATTAGACACTTACCCGTTCTGTGAAGTTTATATCGATCTGACTCACGTCTCTTCCTCACCACTTCCGTTTCAGTGGTTTCTTTGGTGGTTTGCTGTATTGAAAGGAACGTTTTTATGATGTTTGCATTTTAGTCAGTCAGTTTAATTTTCGAACACATCAACAATGAAAACCATTCTATGAGAAATTTGTGCCATTTTCATATAGAGTTTCTATTGTTATTCTAATTTGTTTTACTTTTACTACAACTAAATTTGAATGTTCTTTCGTTTTGCAATAAACAGAATTGAAGCTGATTTGATTATCTCGGTTTAGGTTTTGGTTTCGGATACATTGGTAGTAAAAGACATATGCAAAATGTATTTTTGAAAGTTTGATCTTTACAGAAAATCAAAATCGCGTTTTGGTTTCATGAATATTACTTCTTACCGATAATTCTGATGCAGAAAACCCTTTCCTGTCTCGTGGTGGTAATGGTGGCCCACAGCCTGAAAACATAGTATATTTATTATTACTTCAAATCTACGTCGCTAAAATGGATAAAAACACAACTCGCTGTGTTTATACGGAGATATACGCCATGGTTGAGGTGCCAAACCTTTTGACCCGTGCTCTTGATACATACATACTAATGCCGTAAGAATAATTTAACTTGTCACATCTATCGTGACGCGCACTTCCTATTACGTACCAGAAAGTTCATCCACACCCTTCAGGGGATTCTAACTCCTATAGAATGGTTAACTCTATCTCTGCCCAGAATTCTGTTTACCGTCTTCTGGATTTGTTTAGCACTTTGGTATATATATCTCTTTTATGTCAGGACCGAGTTTTACTATGTGACTCTTGAAACCACATCATAAACACTGTATACAGAGTCAATCAGACTTTGATAGGATTTGAATTACTATTATAACAGACAAATAACTTAAATTGTTGTAAAGCAGTTCTGTTGTCGCAAATATTTCTTTTTACATTAGTTAATCCCTTGGAATATGAAAATCTAACAACAACGACTGTTCGTTTGGAGTATTTACACTGAGAGTATGAAAAACAATATCCCAAATAAATAAACAATAATTTTACACTCAATTTATTAAGGTGGTATAGCATGCAATGTATTTACATCGATCCTATACAATATTTATATTCTTCAGTATAAGGTTTACGAAGCACATTCAATGTAAACAAAACCTGTACACAAATTGTGTTTGACATTTATAATAAAAAGCTTTATGTGTGGAAATACTCACTTCTTTGTCTCAAACCTCTTATGCTTCTTACCCTCGCGTAGACGTCTACAAAACAATCAAAACTTAAAGCTGTCATCTCAACTTTTAAACCAATTAACAAAATAAAAAATAGTACTATCGTTTTTGAAACATCCCCAGTGTTTTACTTCCATTGGTCGCCATATTTGATCAGATCTCTGAATAGAATCAAGCCTCCACAACCGATATAAAAGGTGAGTTTGCAAAATCAGTCGTCATTGTCTAATTACAGTCGCATAGGACAAACGTGTGGATAAATTAAGTTTGAGTATAACTCACCTGCATGTCGAAAATAAATATTGATATCAACAAAGTTCGTTAACTCTATCTGGGCATTTAGCGTGTTGATATACAGTTCACAAGCACGTAATTAATCGGTTTAAACACGAGAATATCAAACATAATTCCCAACTCCAAATTCCCCATGAGAAACAAACAGGAGTTCAGACCATCTGTTATGATATGAATATTCTCACTTCCAATAAAACGAATCAAAGACAAGTCAAAACAAGGTCAACTCGGAAATATATTCGAACACTCGGCTTGTTTTAAAGGACCACTTGCATCCATTTCGAAAAAAATGATAGCAATGTTTCACAGCTATGTCTCTAATAACGTTTATTTGTTGTCATCTTTGTAAAAATATGACAAGGAGTACCTTGTCATTGATCACGTGCGCACGACCCCACTGCTCACTTTACTGAGTTCACCAGAATGTGTGACGCTATGTAAACAGCACAACGAAAGGTTGCAGATTACTGGTAGGATTTTATTTCTTTTTACGTTGAAAGTGCATATTACTTTACGGATGCTAAAATAATGAATTTAAAACTTATTATAAAATCTATTTATAACGTTTCTTTATTGAAGTCTTTGATGTAAAAATTAATGCGGAATTATTATGATTTGAGCAAAGTGTATGTCTTGATTACATGTCATCTGTCTATTGTTTCGCTTTGGGAGTACAGGTGTGAACTAACGATCATTCTGCGACCTCGCCTTTTATAGCGGAATTGCGAGCCAATTTCTATTGATAACATTTAACAAAAATTTCTGCCTGTGAAATAATAAATCGGGGGTGTTTCAAAAGCATTTTAATTTTTTTTTTCGAATTCAAAACTTGTTTAAAAGTTACGATGAATGCTTTAAGATAACGTTTTAAAATAACTGTAATAAAACTGCTGCTTATATTGTACTAATTATAAATATTATACATTTCTTACTTAGTATAGGTTCAGACTTACTGTAGTGCAACTTAACAACACATTATGAATATCTCAAAGATATTAATAAATTGGTAAAATAGGTAACTGTAAATGTTCTAGATATTACTTACATTATTCATAGTTAACTGTTGAAGTTATAAACATAACATATATTATTTATAGGCCACTGTTAAAGTTCTAAACATTATCTGTATTATCTGTCAAGCCACTGTTAAAGTTCTAAACATTATTTGTATTATCTGTTAAGCCACTGTTAAAGTTCTAAACATTATCTGTATTATCTCTCAAGCCACTGTTAAAGTTCTAAACATTATATGTATTATCTGTCAAGCCACTCTTAAAGTTCTAAACTTCCACTGTTAAAGTTCTA